>CM076569.1:509304953-509511247 GCA_034641835.2 Pinus albicaulis
ATAAGTATTGAACTAGCGGGATAAAGATAAAAGCAGCCAGAAATTTAAAATAGGATTTGTTGAAATCTAGAAAATCTATGATGGGAGATTGGTGCTTGATGTAGAAATTATATACAATAAGCATGCATATATCCAGACTCTCCTGATCTCACAATATTTATCTTCTTGCAAAATACAGAATCCTTCCACTATAATTCTTGCGAAAATTTAATCAACAATTGCAAAACACATGAAGCAATAAAAACACACATAACACAAATGTTTAACGGGAAAGCCTGAAGATGAAAACCCCAAATATCGTATATTATGTATCATGGATATCATGTAACAATCTCATACAAAGCTTAGTACATCAAGCTCTCAGTACAATCAATTTTCACACATTATCATGAAGAAATTTGCAAATCCATGCACTGATTTCTGCCTCCTGATAGCCTACCTCCACTGCGCAATCCAAGCTAATTACAAAGACCAATTCGATGCAATTCCACTCTCATTGCCTGCATTATTATCATTGGAAACTCCAATAAATAAATATATATATATATATATATATATATATATATATATATATATATATATATATATGTATATATATATATATATATATATATGCAATTCATGCATCACTAGTAGTCACAACGGATAGTCCATCTAGCCCTTTCACCTATCTCTCCACTGGGTCTCCACTGGATCTGGCATGCACTGTAGTTAACTGCTGTATTGTTCAATTGATTAATGAGTTATTATTTGTCAATTAATTAACTAATTAATTACTCCATTCTCACTAATGTATCATTTAGTTAGATTAGATACAACTAGTTCAACTGAGTCTAACTGAGTTAAACTGAATACAACTCCATGAACAACTCTTCCAACTCTGTCATAACTTTGCCACTTCAGTTCTAACTGAGTCCTCCATGCATGAACTCCAGTAAACCCTTAGGAATTGTGTAATTCCTTCAGCTCACTGATTTGACAAATCTGAATACTGAAATTAAGTGCTCTAAGAGAATAAGTCATTGTTTAGAGTCTGATTATTATTAAGAGCTAATAATAATCGACATGCATTTATTTTTAGATCGGCGATCTATAAATAGACTTCGCCCAATCTTCTAAAAATAGAATCTCATCTTCTTTTCACATTTGACCAACCATCTACAAATAGCATCCTACAACTTATAGAATATGCTCACCATGTCTAAAAATAGATATACACCTAAAAATAACCTGTGTGGGCCCCACCTAGTTTAGGTGATTATTTTCAAACTAGGATCAAGGATGATGTTTCAGGATGCCTCCTTCTCTGTTTCTTGTTGCAATATTCAACAATTGAAGCATCAAAAGAGGCCAAAAGGTCTTATCTTCTTAAAACTAACATTTTGTTGATGAATGCAGGTACAACACCAGATGAGGAATTTGTTACTATAGGAGAAATTGATGACTATAGTTGCGATTAAGGAGAAATTCTTGATTTTTCTTCACTTCAGAAAATTGAGTGTTCAACACAATTGAAGACGAAAGCATCAAAACAAGAGGAGTTACTCCGAGGAATTGGCCGAAGAAATTGTTGTAAAGACCAATGGAATCCAATTGACAGAGTGAGTGATGAATTACAAAATGAAGTTGATACTTTAAAGGACCAACGATAGAATAGAGTTTGGAATCCTGGAGGGAGAAAGTCATTGAGACTTATGGTTGTCACATTATTACAGAAAAGTGACAGACCTCATAGACAGTAGTCTATGGAAACTTCTCTAGATGGGGAGTCTGATGCAAGAGCTTCAAATTAATTTTTCATTATTTATATGTGTGATTTAGGGGGTGAGGTTTTATTTATTTATTTTATAAATTATGTACATTTTAAAAATAATTTGAGAGAAAATGTGGGTGTGAGGATTATTGTAAATATTCTTTTAATAAATTGAGGATATGAGTGGAGTTGAGTTAGGTAGATAATTTAGGGATCAGGAATTCCTTCAATGGAACTCAGTTGAGTCAAATAAGGGATAAATATATTTTAGATTTCGGTTGAGATTTGTGTGGAGGAAATCATGGATTGGAGTTAATTCATAATTGGGTATAAATATGAAGCTTGTGTGAGGATGGAGGAAGAAGAGAGACACAGAGAGATAGAGTGAAATGGTGTGAGAGTTCATATGAAGGATGAGAGCCGAGAGGCCCACAAATGTAATATTCGACAATTGGTTTTGAATCTATAATTTTCTTGTTTATTTATGAGTAACTATTTTATTTGTTTCTGCTCGCTCTTCATTTTTGTATTAAATCTAGATAGTTAATATAGGATTTTGTGTCCGGATATCTGTTTAAAGAGAACACACATTTTATTGTACACAAAGATCTATTTTGTGGAGAATCCCTGCATCAGACAATAAGGTATCTGTCATGGGAAAAGACAAAGTAAGTGTTTTGACAAAGAAAGGAGAAGGAAGATCCATATCAGATGTATACTATGTGCCTGGTATGAAGTGTAACCTCTTGAGCATTGGACAACTCATTCAAAAGGGGTACAATGTTTTCTTTGAGGATGATGTATGCACCATCATGGATAAACCACCAAGCAAACAATGCATTGCATAAGTGAAGATGACAAGGAACATAATGTTCCCTCTCAAGATGAGAGTAGATTTGAAGAAAGGAGAAGCCATTGCAACAGTGACACAAGAGACATTCCAAAGAGAAGCAAAGGATGAGAACTGGTTATGGCACTTGAGATCTGGACATCTCAATGTTGGAGGTCTGAATTTGTTGCATAAGAAAGGAATGGTAAAGGGATTACCATTGATTGAGAAACTGGACAGCCTTTGTGAAGGTTGCATCTTGGGAAAACAACACAGAGAAAGCTTTCCATCAAGAAAGAGCATAAGGGCAAAGGAACCCTTAGAAATTGTCCATTCAGATTTGTGTGGACCAATGCAAACACCATCATTAGCAAAAAATCACTATATGTTGACCTTCATTGATAATTTTACAAGAAAAACATGGGTTTGTTTTTTGAAATTTAAGAGTGAAGTTTTTGAGAAGTTTTGCCACTTTAAAGCTCTTGTAGAGAAACAAAGTGGGTAGCATATTAAAATTTTAAGGACTGAAAGAGGAGGAGAAAATGGGATACACAAGCAATTTACAACAAGGTATACACCACAGAAAAATGAATTTGCTGAAAGGAAAAATAGGACCATCATGGAAATGGTAAGAAGTATGATGAAGGCAAAAAATTTGCCAAATGAGTATTGGGTTGAAGCTATACATTATGCATCATACATCTTGAATAGATGCCCAACCAAAGTTGTAATGAACAGAGTTCCGGAAGAAGCATGGAGTGGCATAAAACAGTTTGTCACCGTCACCCACATAAGAGTTTTTGGTTGTGTGGCTTATGCACACATTTCAGATCAGCTAAGAAAGAAGTTGGACAAAAAGGGGGAGAAGTGCATATTTATTGGATACAGTGAATAATCTAAGGAACACAGATTGTATAACCCATTCACTGAGAAGTTTTTTATAAGAAGAGATGTGCAATTCATTGAAGAAGAAGCTTGGGATGGAAGCATTGAGAAAACAGTGAATGTAAGAAGTTTTTTGTCTCATGATGATGATGAGGAAGAAATGGGTGAAAGACATCCCTCATTAGCAGCACCACCTCCACCAACACAAGGAAAACAAGGGACACCACAAGTAGGTATGAGAACACTCTTGAGAAGTGATAACAGTGCTTCTCCAAGCACATCACAAGAAGAAGATTTGAGTGCTTCTACAATCACAAGTTCACCAAGTGAAAGAGGAACCAGATTCAGAAGTCTAAATGAAATCTATGAGCAAGAAGAAGGTATGAACTCATGTATAAGATCCTATTCATTTTGAAGAAGCTATAAAATATAAGAAATTGATAGATGCTATGGATGAAGAGATAAATGCCATAGAGAAAAATAATACATGGGAATTAGTTGATCTCCCAAAAGGAAAAAAAGTTATTGGAGTGAAATGGACTTATAAAACCAAGAGCAACGCTGAAGGTAAGATTGAAAGGCACAAGGCTAGACTTGTTGTCAAAGGCTACAAGCAACAACAAGGAAGAGACTATGAGGAAAATTTTGCACCGGTTGCAAGAATGGAAACAGTGAGAGCAGTGTTGTCCATAACATCACAACACAAGTGAAAAGTTTACCAAATGGACGTGAAATCAACATTCCTAAATGGAGTATTGATGGAAGAGGTTTATCTTGAACAACCTCTGGGCTATGAGAAAGAAGTCCAAGAGCACAAAGTTTGCGGATTGAAGAAAGCCCTATATGGGATGAAACAAGCACTAAGAGCATGGTACAATAGGATAGATGCCTATCTACTGGAAAATGGGTTTGAGAAATGTGGAGAACCCACATTATATATCAAAGAGAAAAATGGTAAGATTCTGATTTTTGTTTTGTATGTTGATGATGTTATATTCACAGGTAATGATGCTTACCTCACTGAGAATTTTAAATCAGTCATGAAAGATGAATTTGAGATGGTTGATATGGGATTGCTGAAATACTTCTTAGGAATAGAAGTAGAGAAAAATGAAAATAAGATTTTTATCTCTCAAGCTAAATATGAGAATGAAATTTTGGAAATATTTAATATGCAGGATTGCAAGGCAGCAATTACTCCTACAGTGATGGGGTTGAAGTTAAGCAAAGAAGACAACAGCAAGGATTTTGATCCAAATTTGTATAAGAGCATAGTTGGCAGCCTCATGTATTTGACTGCAACTAGGCCGGATATTATGTATGCTGTGAGTTTAATTTCCAGATTTTTGGAAAGGCCAAAGGAGACACATTGGCAAGCAGCAAAAATAATTTCGAGGTATGTGAAAGGAACAAAAAGGTATGGTATTGAATACACCACTTCAGAAAATTTTGAATTGATTGGATATACTGACAGTGATTGGGCTGGAAGTATAGATGATAGGAAACGCACCTCTGTTTATGTTTTTCATATGGGATCAGGAGCAATTTCATGGGCTTCTAAGAAACAACCAATTGTGGCTTTATCTACAGCAGAGACAGAGTATGTGGCAGCTACAACAACAACATGTCAAACAGTTTGGATGAGAAGAATGTTGAGGAGTTTGTGTCATGAACAGGTAAAAGGCACAACAATTTATTGTGATAATATCTCAGCAATAGCATTGTCAAAGAAGTTAGTGTTTCATAAGAGAACGAAACACATTGATGCCAAGTATCACTACATCAGGGAGCTAGTGAACAATGGTGAATTTTTTTTGAAGCATTGCAGAATTGAAGAACAGTTTGTTGATATACTGACAAAACCGTTGGGGCAGAAAAGTTTTAATTATTTGAGAAAGTGTTTGGGTATGGAAGAAAACCCAATAGTTGAATTTAAGGGGGAGTGTTGAATTTTTAAATTCAACTACAACCTTGCGCAGAGGAAGAAGAAATATAGTAGTGGCAGATTTTTCTGTTGTGTGCACTCCACTGTGCATTTAACATGGTTTTTAAAGCCTGCAAGTTTATAATTTTGGTTATGGATCATAGCCCTGTTTTGACTTGTAAATTTTGTGGTTTTAACCACACCATCTCCAGCATTCAACTCTCTGCCCTCCTCGCCATAAATTCCACCAACCAATTGTCAAATTAAAACCCCGTGCATTTTTGATTTGTTTGAATTGGCCACGTAGTTGGTAGTGGAGCCCATAGTCCACGTCCTCACCACATGGACCAATGAAAGCGCTATCGCGCAGATTTGAGCCTTGTCACCATAGCCCATGGTCAATGTAGAAGCTGGTCCCCACCATGACAAGTCAAATGCACCAACCAATCACATGTCATTCACATAGCTTGGGGGTACAGGCAGCATAACCCCCAAATGGACCCGATAAGGATTTATAAACTCAATTAACATTTTATCACGTGTCCGCTAGCCTACATCATCACAGCCAATCTGGAATGCGAAATCGTTTTTAAAAGGAGATTAATTTTTGTTTTTAAATTCGGGGAAAAGATTTTAAAGGTTTCGACTTAGGCTTAATGGTTCTATGATTTTTATATGTCGCGATGCATTTTGTTAAGCCCTTGACTTAAGGCACATGCATTTTAGACTTAAGTCAATATATGTGTAAATGTTTTAATATATATATATATATATATATTTTGTTTTATTTTTATAATAGTTTTGTAAAGCCATATATATGCCCAAAGGCAAAACAAAGAAACATATAGATTGTGTATTTTGAAAGGGAAAAAGACAGACTGTGTGTAATATTTTAAAAGGGCCTAGCACTGTGTGTGTGTTTTTCTTATGAGACAAAGTGAGCAGAATTGTAAGACAAAGTTTTTTGAAGAACACTGCGTGTGGAGTAGTCTGATTTTTTTTTTGTAATCCCTCAGAAGAGGAAGAACTTTAGTTTGTAACATAGTTTTATTTTAATGAAATAGAAGTGCTATTTTGTGTCATCTTTGCTCAACAATTTTTTTTAAAATTGATTTCTCCATGTTGGGAAGAGGAATTTTATTTCCTCTATGTGTTTGGAATCATTTAGAAATTCCAACATGCAGCCCAATTATTCTCCGAAGAAGATGAGTGAGAGAAGTTATTTGGAATCATTCAGAAATTCCAACATGCAGCCCAATTATTCTCCGAAGAAGATGAGTGAGAGAAGTTATTAAAGAAAGTACAATATCCACTCCTATTCGAGCATGGGATCCAAGTTCTGGAAAAAGAGTGTTCAGGTTACCATGTCTTGTTGAATAAAGAGAATATAGATGATCTTTCCAGGATGTACAAGCCGTTCTGTGAAATACCTAAAGCTTTGGAACTCATAGCAGATACCTTGGTGAACATGTAACTAGAGAAGGGACAACACTAAGAGAAAGCCTCAAACCACAACTCAGAGGAAAGAGACAATATAGGTGGACAGAAAGAACAATTGACAATTGTTGAGAAGATTATTGAATTGCATGACAAATACTCGAAATATGTGGAAAAATTATTTCAGAATAATACGTGTTTCAATGAGGTTTTACATAAGGCACTTTGGTTAGCCTGCAGCAGTGGAGATGCAGGAAGCAGAAGCACAGAATCGCTGGTTACATATTGCCATAATCTACTTCAGAATGGCGGGGCTAAATATTTAGGCCGTGATGATATAGAGGGTATTATAGAAACGGTGGTGAAAATTTTGGTGTGTGTGACCGATAAAGTTCTAATGGCTGAAATTTATTGTCAAAAACTAATTCACAGACTTCTGTTTGATACTAGTGCAAATGAAGATTATGAACGGAGCACATTGTCGAAGCTAAAGCAACACTGTGGTCAATAATATACATCAAAGAAGGAGGGCATGCTAAAAGATTTTAGCCGATCAAGGAATGACCAAAATATCTTTAAGAGATACCTTAATAATAATCCAAATATAAATCTCGAAATAGATTTCACTGTTAAAGTGTTGACTCCTAGATATTGGCAGAGAGACATATTTTCTGAAATTAATCTGCCTTTAGAGCTGGTCAAATGTGTAGAGGTATTCGAAAACTTTTATTCTAAACAAACTGAAACTGAACGTAGGAAAATTACGTGGATATATTCTTTGGGCATGTGTATTGTCATCGGTTGGTTTGAACTCAAACTGCCAATCGAAATGATAGTTATAACTTATCAAGCGGCCGTGTTACTATTGTTTAATAACTCTACAAAGTTGAGTTTATTGAGAAATCAAATGTCAATTGAATTTTCCATAGGGAGATCTTGTTGCAGTGTTAAATTCACTTGCATGTGGAAACTATAAAATTCTTGTCAAACAACTCAACAATAAAAGAGTTACTCCAACTGACACTTTTGAATTCAACCACAAATTTAAATCCAGAAAAAGGAGGATAAGGGTTCCAATAACAGAGATTGTTGAAGACAAAAAAAAAGAGAGTCATTGATGAGCATGTTGAGAAGAATCGATGCCATGTAATTAATTGCTACATAGTTCGCATCATGAAGAATCGAAAAGTTTTACTTCAACAATAGCTTGTGAGTGAATGCATTGAACAAGTTAGAATGATATCCAAACCAGAGAGGGAAGCCATAACACAATGGATTGAAGAATTGGTAGAGAGGGATTTCCTCGTTCGAGACGAAAAAGATGCTCAAATAATAATATATCAGCCGTGAAGGGTTGTGTTTTTAGAATGGTTTGTATTTTTGATATTGGTTTGTATTTTTAGAAAGAGTGCAGATACTATTATCTATTTTCAATTTGATTTTTTTCATTTTCTTCAATAGACGAGGCCATCAAATATGGCTTCCAAGAAAAGTTTCGAATATGCCTTCCAGGAAAGGTTTCTTGCTAAAATGAGTATTATATATAATGTTAATATGGATTCTTCACTTCGATAACATGTTATATTTCATTCAGGAACATATTTTTTTATTATCAGATTCTCATCTATGTAGGTTTAGAGTCTAGATAGCTTTTTTTTCATCTAATATACAGACAACATTAATAGTTAGAATTACCCACCATGCACTTAATCGTGGCTTACTGTTTTTTCATTCATCTTGTTACTTTATATAATATGAGTACGAGCGCATAAATGCCCTATGGGTTGATCTCTCGCTCTCCCTATCGGTCGAGAAATCCAGTATCTTTTTTGGTTTTTTTTAAAGTATACAACGATGTTATCTTATTGAAACCCAACATGTGCATTATTGAAACCCAACGTGTGCACTATAAGAGGATATTTGATTCATTGAGGATCACATGTAGGTTAGTACAAAAGACTCTACAGTGGATTTTTTAGTGAGGGGAAGGGTAGGACAGATCAAGTCGGCATACACGAGAGGCAATTACACAATAAGAGAATATAGTGATAAGATAAAGTGATAACAAGAGAATATAGTGATAAGATAAATTGATATTCAATGGACAAGATAAAAATTCAAATTGTTCACATCTAAATATTTTCATTAAGTTGAAGCTCTTATTACATCTATTTAAGTTTTTGTTTGTTTTTTTATTTTTTATTTAATTTTTAAAAATGGAATAAACTACTAAAAGATTGAACTTTTTGAAGCTAATCTTAATATTCAGTTTTATATGGATTGCAAATTTCTCAAAAAAGATGAAATGGACAATGACCTGAAATAAGTGAAATTTTCAGATCTTTGAATATTCTAAAATCTATTATGATTATGTAAAATTTATTGGGCAGAGAGGAGCTCTACAGTTTGATATAGGGTACATGTATAGATGTAATGTAATGTAAAATTTATTGGCCATAGAAACCCTCTATAACCGGATATAGGGTACATGTGTAGATGTATTGTGAGAAATGTAATGTAAATATTTGATTTGAGCCGGAGACAAGGCACTTATGTAGACGTAAATACCATGGTAAATAAAATAGGTATAATAAATAAATATAAATATAAATAAACCAGAGATATGGTAAATAAATAAAACACCTTTTTATATTTACTCCATAAACTTTTTTATATTTACCAAAACAAAAAAATAAAGTTTTACCCTAATATTAATATTAAAAAATTAAGTCAATTGCTAAAGAGGATTCATTACATGGTGCCAGCGCATATTAGGAGGAAAGGAAATGCTGCTGCAGATTACCTTGCAAATTGGGGATGTAAGAACAATGATAGAACAATTGATGCTCGGCCCACCGATGCAATATGGGAAGTTGAGCTATACCCACTCCAGGTGATAGTAGATAAGGACATGAATCCCCCCGATCGAGGTGAGAACCAAGGCAACAGGACAAGTGGTGGCAATCGGCCAGCACACCGCCCTACGGACAATTAAGTATGATCATGATGCACCGCCAAAAACGATCGGCAGAGTGGGTGGTGGCATGCTTGATTGTTATGATGAAGGTAACTCGCGCATCTGCCTTGTCAGAGCTCGGGAGGGAAGGAAAGCTTGAGGTAATGTATATACCCCCATTGCCCAAAAATCTCATGCAAACATTACAGAGGTTACGGAGGGCAAAAGCTCGGGCGCAGAGGAGGGAGAACGATTCAGAGGATAGGTATGTATATGCTCCTGTCCCCATTTTCATGAATCCGGCCATGCATAAACGGAATTGGATAGATACTATAAACCATGCTGGGATTCTAAACTGTATGTTCTGCTCATTACCCCCACTGAAAATCCCTTTCCGCCCCTGTTTAAGAGATCTTTGTCGAAGTCTTAAACTCAATAGAAGTATGGTCATAACAACGAACAATGATACTATGCAGCAAAACTGCGTTTTGTGGTGTCTATGGTGTCTGTCGGGTCTGAGGTGCTCATCTTTAGACCCTACGGTAGATTACATAATTAATATGAGTCATGTTATATCCAAAACCCTCATTAGCAAAATGCAATGGAATACAAATACAGTTGATGGTATGAATACTGGTTTAGTTTATGTTAATAGTGTGAAGGCGGAGAATGTAATGGGCTGTCAAGACCCCTATAGATGCATAGTCAGAATAGTGGTAGCAGACACGGTAGATGTTCATCCAACCAAACCTGAAACTGATACTTATGGCCATAATTTTAAAATTCAATTTCACTACAAAGGCCTTGTCTCAGAAGTTTGCGCTTCTCATGTTTTCGATGAGAATATCGGATTGCATGGTAATAGAAGCAGGGGTTTTATCATGATTTGCTGTTTTGTACCTGTTATTATTTCTCTGTGTGTTATACTGGATAGGACCAAAGCCAGTATGGGAAAGCGCAGCCTCCGTTCGGATACAGCAAAAGGAAAGCAAAAAGTCCAGACAGAACAAGAGCCAACGAAAAGAGGAAGAAAGACAAATAAAGAACATTTAGAGAAGCTAGTGTTGAACTATATAGTGGGTAATTCATCTCCCACCAGAAACCAAATTCGAGGATGGGAAAGAGAGCTGCAGATAAATCCTGAAGATAATGAGGCTGCTGCAGATATCATAGACTTCATTCAGGACCCAGGAAATACAAGGGGACACTTCACCTTATTCAACCAAACGATTCACACTTATTGGCTAATGAAATGCCTCTTGGCAAAAGCAATCCAGAATGCACAACCTCCTGAGTACAAAGTACAACCAAAGACTGAGTTATTCCTCAAAGATCTGCTGGAAAATATAGATACCAATTTGCAGCATATCAAATTTACCCAGCATCAAGCTATACAGAGATTGGATGACAGAATGGGACGACTGGAGAAACTGCTACAGCACATGCAACAGGCGGATATGCCGGGATCACGGGCCAATGACCCAGCCCCGGTGTCCTCTTCAGATGAATAGCTACTTTTGAATCTTCTTGGTTTATGGTTTTTTGGAAACTTTTTGAACTATGTTTAGATGATAAGCTTGAGCATATAGAAATAGTAGGACAACTAGCTCATGCAATGTATAGAAGAAGAAGACAATTTCATTTTTGGCAAACGTTTAATGGTATCAGATGGCCAACAGACCTGGTTTCCTGCGGGCAGGTTGAGGCCAAGAATGCTTATAATACTGTAACCTGTCTTGATATATAAATAGAAAATGGAAGTATCACCAAATTGACAAAAAAAAAAAATATTAAAAAATTAATACTAATATTATTATTAATTATAATATTCATATTAATACATTATAATATTAATATTATTAAATTTAATTATAATATTCATATTAATATTATTAAATTTAATAAATTTAGAACTTGATAAATATATTCTTTTGAGGAATGACATACATTTTTTGCATTATTTTGTTATGCAAAGCTTTGCTTTGCTTTTTTATTTGGGGCATAGGGGTATCAAAGAATAAAATGTTTTAAGAAATTCTTGAAATGACTTTGGTATAAATATTTCACAATAATCAAGGTTTCTTTAAGAGGTTAGAAAGTTCTAAAAGATCAATTATTTGGATAAATAAAATTAAAATATACATATCACATTAAGACAAATAACATATAAGTATTATCCATAAATTAAGATCAATTTTACCATATAAATTAAAATAATAATTAGGTGACTATATTCAAATTTAATTAATAAGCACAAAAAAACTAATACTTACAACATAATTCTTAACAATTGATATTCATCTCCACTTTACCATGGATATTATTAACATTAAATGGACTTTCTTACAATACCATGGTGAATACCATGACTTATCAATACCACATGTTAAAAAACCATAACTCATTTGGCAATCAAAATATTTTATAAACATAGGATTTTTTAAAGAAAATTAAAATATTTTATAAACATAGGAATCTTTAAAGAAAATTATTAGTAAGTGTTGGAGAAAATGAGCTTTATGGCTCTTAGATCTTGGAGTATAGGGTTTCCCTAACTACTTCATGAGATTTAATATGTGCATAATATTGTAGTAGTGCTCCGATCTTGGACTCGATCAATTTTCCTCTACTCATTATGGAGGAGGTGGTTGATTTCAAAGGCCTGCTGTAGGCACAAAAAAATAGGGGCCTTCTCCCCCCAAACATTTGTGAAGAAATTAGCTAAGAATCTGGATATGGAACAAACTAGAAAGAGATCTCAGATGAGGGCCATATTTTATGGGACCAGAGGTCTCTTTATCTCCCCATGGACTCTGGATTTCAATACAAATTCTAAAATTACTTATGTGTTGGTGTGGATTCGTCTTCCTTACCTCCCTTTCCATATATGCACTAAAATAGATTGGAAATAAGATGGGTTGATATAAGATTGGAGACCATTTTTCTTGTTATTGCATTTGTTGTTGGGGTGTGAAGTCTAATTATCTTCCTGATTCAAAGACCTTTGTTTCAGCTAGACTGTTGGAAGATGGAAAATTGAAGTTGCAAATATACACACTAGCCAAAATCATGCAGATATGTTAACAAAAGTTGTAACCAAGGAGAAGATCAGATTTTGCTTAGTTTCAATTGGTCTTCAAGTATGGCGATGAATATGAAAAACAACTAGGTCCAAAGTGGTGTCATTTTCCAACAAATGAAACCGTGATGGAGTTGCTACAATGAGTCTGCAAGTCGAAGATATTTGTTTTGACTGTTTTTATACCCTAGGAATACTGTACACTCCTTATAAAATATTGTAATTTCATAGTCAATCCAGGTTGTTCATTAGGCGGATGATCTAATGGTAGAAGTTACACCGTAAGGCATTCTTATTTGAAAACAACTCCCCTAGCTACCACTGTGCCCATGTCTGAGCCGTTGGATCGAATGTTAGACGATTGAAATGTTTTAGGCCATTAGATTCACAAGTAAATAGTTTTATATATGTTTTTTTATAATGTTAGTTTTTTTTCATTTTAATAATTAGATTGAATTTAGTTTTTGGTGACTTTTAAGTTAAAATGTTGTTATTAAAAAACTGTTATAAATTAAAATAATGCTTCAATAACCATATTTAAATTTACAATAAAAATAATATTTACAATATAAGAAGATTTTTAATCATGAATATTTACCATCGATATTATTAATACCATGGGCTAATACCATGGTTTATCAATACCATGGTCAATCAAGGCTTTCCATAATTATGTTATGGATCTATGCTTTTAATTATTATGTTATAATTATGTTATGGATCTATGCATTTAATTATTACGTTATAATTATGTTATGTATGGGTAATACCATATAGATTGGGTTATCAATACCGCATACTTATTTCAAAATCAAAACATTTTACGAATACTTTATTTTAATTTAATTTTATAACATTTTTTTAATTAAATCTAAAAGAAAAAATGTTATAATTACTTTTGAGGTATATCTAAACTCACCATCCTCACCACTACTAATGGTTTTTTTTTTTTGGGATCATATATAAGAGAGAGAGAGAGAGAGACATAAATGTGGGAGAGAGAGGACGCAAGAGAGAGATGAGGAGAGAGGGAGGAAGAGAAATGGATTTGGAGGGGGAAAGAGAGGGAGGGAAGAAAAAAAAAATTGAGAGATAGAGGGAGTGATAAGGGAGAGATGAAGATGGAATGTGGGAGAGAGGAGATGAGGGAATGGAGAGAATAAGATGATAAAGATAGGGAAAGAAGGGGAATAGAGAGACATGGAGACATAGATATGGAGGGGGGAGAGAGGGGGAGAGTGAGAAGGAGAGAGAGAGAGGGATATAGTGACAAAGTTGGAGGGTGGAGAGAGAGTGTATGCGTGATGGGGGGAGAGACAGAGGGAGGTGGGAGAGAAAGGGAGAGAGAGGAAGGAAAAGAGAGGGGAATTAAGAGAGAGAGAGAGAGAGAGAGAGAGAGAGAGAGAGAGATGTGTTTAGGGGGTTGAGATAGGGAGACAAATAAATTGCATCATCCACTTTGGTTAAAATGGTCTAGTTTTATTGAATAATAGTTCTTGGATAGGTATTGATGTGCATTGGGAAATTGTAGCAAGCATCATTGTAGAGAGGGAACATTAGGATTTCCAGTTGACCACCCTCAGTCTTGTTTCAAATGCACATTCTAGACATTGTATTACTTCACTCGGCCTTGGGGGTATTTCATTGTTATTGGTTTTTTTTTCTTGGGTATTTTTGAGTTGGTTAAGTTATAGGTGGTTGGTGGTTTATTGGATTCTATAAATACCCAATGTCTTAAACCATGTACAGGGTTCATCACCATGTAAAGTGTTACAATAGTTTGTTATTGGTTTTTTTTTTCTTGGGTATTTTTGAGTTGGTTAAGTTATAGGTGGTTGGTGGTTTATTGGATTCTATAAATACCCAATGTCTTAAACCATGTACATGGTTCATCACCATGTAAAGTGATTTCTTATACCTTGAATGACATTTTTTCAATGAATTTTTATGTGTCACAATGCTTCTCGAATTTATGCTTTACGACATTTCCTTTGCAACATTTGGTGCAATTGCTAGTAATGCTTAATTTAGTGTTTTTTTCTCTAGAAGACAACCCATTAGTTTATATGATGGAATTTTATTGCCGCTTTATATTATGTGTATTCTCAACAAGAAAGAGATAGCATATTGCGTGGAAGAGAAGAAGAAATTATAACATATTTGTTGTAGGTTGTATATCTTCATTTTGTTGGATAATATAAAAGGAAGGACTCGTTGTTTCTCCATGGATGTATCCCAAATTGGGTGAACCACATATATCTGTGTCTCTCTTGTTTTATCTTTTTTTTTGTGATTGTGTTTCCGCATATTTTATGTCTTCCATTGCTCTATAAATCTATCTGAAGGATTACCAGAGGCCCTAAAAATAAATTTAGGGAAATAGAGCTATATCCAAAAATTGTATTGAGGAAATTCCCTTCAAATGCATCATCTATCATTCTCAAGGGGACTTTCCCAAAAACTTCCCTAAAAAAATTTCCCAAAAACTTCCAAAAAAAACGGATTCAAATCTTAAAGACAAATAACTCAAAAAATATACATCTTCATAAACTTCATCGTCAAATTATTCTATTTATAAAATCTGTATTGTGTTGAGAAACACATTCCATAGCCTAATTTGAGAAGATGTGCAATTCTTTTGTGTTCAACCATGATTCCACATATGTTCTTTATATATATATATATATATATATATATATATATATATATAATAAAAACAAAAAAACAAAATTTTAGCTATAATGAAAATATTAATAAATATACATATTTATTATATTTAATTAAAATCATTACAAAACATTCTCACCATGTTCCCTCAATTTCAATTAGTATGAAGAAGATGTACAAATATTTCATTTTCACTCTCAAATTCATGAATAAACTATTTCAATATAAGTGTTTCTCTTATACAAAAAGTAAAAGTAAAAATAAATAAATTATTCTGCCAAAAATTTGTTGTAATGTCATGTTTAACATTTTGAATTTGTCAAAATAAAATAATCATGATTATGATTATAACTATAATTATAATTACCAACAAAACATTTTGAATGGATGAAATTATATAAAACTAAAAATAAAATAAGGTAAGATTATTAATTATAAATATAAATATAATTAATTATATTTAAGGTAAGATTATTGATTATAAATACAAATATAATTAATTATAAATATTCTTATATTAGATTGAAAATCTTGCTTAACTCAAGATCTAACAAGCACCCATAAAAATCAAATCTCTTTTGATGCAAACATCTTTTAGAGGGAAAAGAGATTTGATATCTCTCAATGTTTGAGAACTAGGTATGGGAATAGATGAAGTACCTCTCTGCATTGTAAAACATGTAAATAATATTAACGAGTGAAAGCCATGGAAATCCCTGAGATTGTTGGCATAGTAGACTAAAGAAAAAAGATGAAAACACACACACACACACACACACACACACACATATATATATTTCAAGTTGTCTGTGATCCTAGAGGCTTGGCTAGTGGCTTGAGGAACCTCGACCCAAGGGCATCTAAGCAGTCAAAGTCACCCAGGGATGGCACCCGGCTTCGGCCACTCCAATAGTAAGCTCACTAGATTTTTTAGCATGTCTCATCCCCCCACACGAACAACACCAACAATAAGCTCACTAGATTTTTTAGCATGTTTCATTCCCCCATACGAACAGTAAACTCACTAGATTGTTTAGCATGTCTTATCTCCCTAGCACATGGCACAACCACTCCCTTTAAGGTTTGATCTTGGGTCACCTTGCTGACGAAGACCATCCTCAATTGGTTATGCTAGTTAAACTTGATGACATGAATGAAAATAAAATTATTTCTAATTCTTAACTTTGATTTTAGTAATTATCAATTTTTCTTTATTATTTTATTTTATTTATCTTAACAAAAACACGTATACACTTATTAAAACAAAAAAAAACTAAATTAAAAAAAATTAAAAGAAAAAAAAATTAACAATAACATTAAGATTAAAATGAAAAGAAACCACAATAACATTTCTTTGAAACTTCTGATTCACACGCAATGGACTAAACTTAATCTTGAACTTACCCACCTGACTCACTTATAACACATCGATCTCTATATCTTCTTGGACGTCCTCATTCATTCCATTGCACCTGCTTTTTTGCACAGAAACTATCCACTGTTCCACTATTTGAAGGATATCATCGCTAAGCAAATCAAACTCAATACTCAAAACCACCCCTTCCTCAATACCTCCAATTAGTTTTAGATCACGGAGTAGCCTTTTCTTGGCCGTTCCATTACAGAAATCCAGAGCCCTCTCCAAATTTTCTCTCAGCTTCGACTTTTCTTCCAAAGAAAACAAACCAGGCTTCCCGGAGCTCGATCCTTCGTCTTTAAATTCCCGCTTCTGATCTACTTCTTGTTCTCTCTTCAATCTCTTTGAAGCTCTGTAACTGCTATTGCTTTCCAGATCTGATTTTTCTGAGTCTAACGATTCGGTTGCCTCGCTTTTCTTGATGGGTGCTGATTCCTGCTGTTCGTTGCTGGAATTAATTTCATGTTCCAAGCATTTTTGTTTCAGCCTCACCTCTGTAACCAGCGACTCGACTTCCTTTTTCCCGTTCTCAAGTTCTGCCAAGATCTCCTCCAATTTTTGATCCTCAAGGGTATCTAGGGTATCTAGTTTGATTCTAATTTGCTTCATACGGGTGAAATCCACTCGAGAGTGTTCCATATTAGTGTTTTATAATGGAAGCCCCAGGAGGATTTTAGCTTTACTGGCGAGGAAATTTGCGAGATTGGATCTGAATTTTCCGTGGGGCGGAATAATTAGTGGATGTAGTAGGTCAGATGGTATTACTTACCTTTGTGGATTGTTATCCTTATCATCGCCCAGTGTTTATATAGCGAGTGGGTGAGTGTTTAAATAGCTAGCGGCTTAGGTCAAAGATAGAGGAGGTCCACATTATTTGGCGTGTAATGCCGACTTGGTAACTTTTTATCTTTTGTTTTTAATATTCAAATATTTTTTTCATAAATTTAACTTAATTACATAATTTTTGAATTTTTTTTTTCCTAAATTTAACTTAACTACATGATTTCGTGGGTAATTAGGGGACTTTGTAATATTTTTTATTTTCTACTATCAAAAAATATTTTCATAATTTTTTATTAATTAATTAAGTAAATAATGAAATTTAATCTTTAACCTTTAATTTAATTTCAATATATATATAACCATAAATTAAAGATTGAAATTTATCTTACAATAGTTATATTTTTTCTCTTTTTTTAATTACACAAAGAAAAGACAACTTTAGCCTTTTGGATATTTAATTAGAAAAAGACACTTATGAAAGATTTTTTTTTAGTTTTTTCACCCATTTTTGTTTACATCATTTGTATATGTGCATGACTAGTTTGGCATGGGCTTTGCAGCGTGAAGTAATGGCAAGGCAAGCGGATACACGAAGAATGCATCAGAGATACGAATATCGCCAAAATATGTGTTCAATTAGTCTTTCTACGATGGTTGTGATCCATTAGTGGTCAGATGGATTCCAAGTTTGGACTGGATTCTAATTTCATATACCGTTGTTTTAAAGTACTATCCCCTATTTTTTTCAGAAGAAAAAAACCACTGGTATATATTAATGATAAAAAGTGTACATATATGTTGATCATATGAGATCATCATAGTGTCTATCCATCTATATCAAAATACATAGATACTTCATCCGAAACCAAGTCTACGTTCGTTTGTTGTAGCCATGCATATTACAAAGTCAGAATTGTTTCTAATATCGGAAAGAGAACTTCATGAGAATAGCTAAACACTACTATCAAAACATCAAAATGAATATAAACTCTGTAGGAACCTGTAATGACACATCCAAAAAGAGAACACCTCATATGACCAACCTATCATTTTCATTGAGAATCTATGGTCCCAATTTCACAAATAGTCCCATCCAAATAGTGGAAATAATTTATGGTACCTTCTTCATCATTGACACTGACTTTAGATAGAGTATCTGCAATGGTATTTACTTCCCTGTAGACATGATATACGTTGAAAAACTGGAAAGTCCCTATATTAATGTTAAGTCCCTATATTAATAGTATAGCCCCTTATTATGTTAGTGTAGCCCCCCTTATTGTTATTATTGTACCCCTGTAACCCCCATATTGTTATTATTGTGCCCTTAAATTATTATTGTTAGGTCGGCTAGGATTACATTGTGGCCCACTAGGATTACATTATGGCCCCATGGACTCCTATATATAGAAAGGAGGTCTTGTAAATTGTATCATCCAAGAATTGTTCATTTATGTAATGTATTGGAGGTTGCCCCCTCGAAGAGGCTCATTTCTAAGGCGTTGATATCTCTTTTCTTCTTTTTTTGGAGCTGGTTACACAACATTTGGTATCAGAGCTTTGGATTCTAGGGTTTCGCTGCTCCAAACAGGTCATCGTGGCATTTTCGCTATAACTTTTTTTCTACGAAGTTTCAGAAGCTGAAATTTTTAGGGTGCGAAGAAAAAATCTTGAGGAAGCCTGTGTAAAAATTTCAGAGTTTGGTTCGCAATAATTGCGGAGATATCATCTGTGGAAGTCAGGTATTTGTTCAGGCTCCTAAACAGGTCATCGTGGAATTTGCGCTATAATTTTTTTTCTACGAAGGTTCAGAATCTGAAATTCATATGGTGCGAAGCTGAAATCCTGAGGAAAGTCGTCAAAAAATTTCAGAGCTTGGTTCGCAATATTTTTGGAGATATGATCTGTGGAAGGTAGTGCTTTTTCAGGCTCCTGAATTGCATCTCAAAGAGGTGATCGTGGGAAAAGTTCAATAACTCTCTCTCTGGGCATCGGATTGGAGTGCCGTAAAAATTGGTCGCAAGTACACAGACTGTATTTTATTGGCTATCAATTTCAGAGACAAAGGATAAAACAGTGACACGTGGCAAGTCGTACAAGTTCGCTCTACTGAACGAGTCCATAATTAGGTCATTGTGGGAGATTGGACACAACTTTGTCTTGAAGAATCCAAATTAGATCAGACCTGTGGAATTTGAAAGAAGCTTCAGAGGGCTACTACAGGGCTGAGTTTTAGATATTGAATATTTTCAATTACATATATAATTCAATTTCAATATCGATCTCCTCAAAGAAAGAAAAAGGTGTGTGTTTTTTTCCAAATTGCATAAGTCTTGTTTGAAGAATCAAGTGGAATTGATTCCAAGGGAATATTGAAGAATATTTATCAGTAATGGGTTCTATTATGCATCCAAAAAATAATTCCATACCCATTAATCCCTCAAAAAGCTATTCTATGATGCATGAAGAGGAAGAGTTGCAGTATGAGATATCAAAATTACGATACCAAGTGCAACAAGTTTCAATATTACGAAGAGCAATTGAAGATGAAATAGATGGTTTAAAAGCAGAAATGGAGGCTAAGTTGGATGGTTTGAAGGATCAAATAATAGAAAATATGGATGATAAATTAGTGGCAGATCACATCGAGCATCAACAACAAGTTCTCCAACTCTCAAAGGGTAACCCAACTTTGCTGCAGAATCTAATGAAACAACAGGAAGATCAACATGACATCGAAATAAGTTATGAAGCAGTCATAGAAACAAGAACTCGAAAAGTACGGTCAATTTTAGAGTATCTCAGCAAGTGGAGGAACTTTTCTGTAGAAGATTTCACATGGGAGGATGAGAATTTTATACAGAAGCATCAAGAAATAATCAAGCGTTGAGGACAACACTTGTTTGAAGGAGAGGGGCATGTTAAGTCCCTATATTAATAGTATAGCCCTTATTATGTTAGTGTAGCCCCCCTTATTGTTATTATTGTACCCTTGTAACCCCCATATTGTTATTATTGTGCCCTTAAATTATTATTGTTAGGTCGGCTAGGATTACATTGTGGCCCACTAGGATTACATTATGGCCCCATGGACTACTATATATAGAAAGGAGGTTTTGTAAATTGTATCATCCAAGAATTGTTCATTTATGTAATGTATTGGAGGTTGCCCCCTCGAAGTGGCTCATTTCTAAGGCGTGAATATCTCTTTTCTTCTCTCTTTAGAGCTGGTTACACAACATTTGGTATCAGAGCTTTGGGATTCTAGGGTTTCGCTGCTCCAAACAGGTCATCGTGGCATTTTCGCTATAACTTTTGTTCTACGAAGCTTCAGAAGCTGAAATTTTTAGGGTGCGAAGCTGAAATCTTGAGGAAGGTTGTCTAAAAATTTCAGATCTTGGTTCGCAATATTTGAGGAGATATCATCTGTGGAAGTTAGGTATTTTTTCAGGCTCATAAAAAGGTCATCGTGGCAATTGCGCTATACATTTTTTTGTACGAAGTTTCAGAGTCTGAAATTCATATGGTGCAAAGCTGAAATCCTGAGGAAATTCGTCAAAAAATTTCAGAGCTTGGTTCGCAATATTTTTGGAGATATGATCTGTGGAAGGTAGTGCTTTTTCAGGCTCCTGAATTGCATCTCAAAGAGGTGATCGTGGGAAAAGTTCAATAACTCTCTCTCTGGGCATCGGATTGGAGTGCTGTAAAAAGTGGTCACAAGTACACAGACTGTAGTGTATTGGCTATCAATTTCAGAGACAAAGGATAAAACAGTGAAACGTGGCAAGTCGTACAAGTTCGCTCTACTGAACCAGTCCATAATTAGGTCATTGTGGGAGATTGGACACAACTTTGTCTTGAAGAATCCAAATTAGATCAGACCTGTGGAATTTGAAAGAAGCTTCAGAGGGCTACTACAGGGCTGAGTTTTAGATATTGAATATTTTCAATTACATAGATAATTCAATTTCAATATCGAGCTCCTCAAAGAAAGAAAAAGGTGTGTGTTTTTTTCCGAATTGCATAAGTCTTGTTTGAAGAATCAAGTGGAATTGATTCCAAGGGAATATTGAAGAATATTTATCAGTAATGGGTTCTATAATGCATTCAAAAAATAATTCCATACCCATTAATCCCTCAAAAAGATATTCTATGACGCATGAAGAGGAAGAGTTGCAGTATGAGATATCAAAATTACGATACCAAGTGCAACAAGTTTCAATATTACGAAGAGCAATTGAAGATGAAATAGATGGTTTAAAAGCAGAAATGGAGGCTAAGTTGGATGGTTTGAAGGATCAAATAATAGAAAATATGGATGATAAATTAGTGGCAGATCACATCGAGCATCAACAACAAGTTCTCCAACTCTCAAAGGGTAACCCAACTTTGCTACAGAATCTAATGAAACAACAGGAAGATCAACATGACATCGAAATAAGTTATGAAGCAGTCACAAAAACAATAACTCGACAAGTACGATCAATTTCAGAGTATCTCAGCAAGTGGAAGAACTTTCCTGTAGAAGATTTCACATGGGAGGATGAGAATTTTATACAGAAGCATCAAGAAATAATCAAGCGTTGAGGACAACACTTGTTTGAAGGAGAGGGGCATGTTAAGTCCCTATATTAATAGTGTAGCCCCTTATTATGTTATTGTAGCCCCCCTATTGTTATTATTGTACCCCTGTAACCCCCATATTGTTATTATTGTGCCCTTACATTATTATTGTTAGGTCGGCTAGGATTACATTGTGGCCCACTAGGATTACATTATGGCCCCATGGACTCCTATATATAGAAAGGAGGTTTTGTAAACTGTATCATCCAAGAATTGTTCATTCATGTAATGTATTGGAGGTTGCCCCCTCGAAGTGGCTTATTTCTAAGGCGTTGATATCTCTTTTCTTCTCTTTTTGGAGCCGGTTACACAACATTTGGTATCAGAGGTTTGGATTCTAGGGTTTCGCTGCTCCAAACAGGTCATCGTGGCATTTTCGCTATAACTTTTTTTCTACGAAGTTTCAGAAGCTGAAATTTTTAGGGTGCGAAGAAAAAATCCTGAGGAAGCTTGTGTAAAAATTTCAGATTTTGGTGCGCAATAATTTCGGAGATATGATCTGTGGAAGTTAGGTATTTTTTCAGGCTCCTAAACAGGTCATCGTGGAATTTGCGCTATAAATTTTTTTCTACGAAGGTTCAGAATCTGAAATTCATATGGTGCAAAGCTGAAATCCTGAGGAAATTCATCAAAAAATTTCAGAGCTTGGTTCGCAATATTTTTGGAGATATGATCTGTGGAAGGTAGTGCTTTTTCAGGCTCCTGAATTTCATCTCAAAGAGGTGAGCGTGGGAAAAGTTCAATAACTCTCTCTCTGGAGATTGGATTGGAGTGCCGTCAAAATTGGTCGCAAGTACACGGCCTGTAGTTTATTGGCTATCAATTTTAGAGACAAAGGACAAAACAGTGACACGTGGCAAGTCGTACAAGTTCGCTCTACTGAACCAGTCCAGAATTAGGTCATTGTGGGAGATTGGACACAACTTTGTCTTGGAGAATCAAAATCAGGTCAGACCTGTGGCATTTGAAAGAAGATTCAGAGGGCTACTACAGGGCTGAGTTTTAGATATTGAATATTTTCAATTACATAGATAATTCAATTTCAATATCGAGCTCCTCAAAGAAAGAAAAAGGTGTGTGTTTTTTTCCGAATTGCATAAGTCTTGTTTGAAGAATCAAGTGGAATTGATTCCAAGGGAATATTGAAGAATATTTATCAGTAATGGGTTCTATAATGCATTCAAAAAATAATTCCATACCCATTAATCCCTCAAAAAGATATTCTATGACGCATGAAGAGGAAGAGTTGCAGTATGAGATATCAAAATTACGATACCAAGTGCAACAAGTTTCAATATTACGAAGAGCAATTGAAGATGAAATAGATGGTTTAAAAGCAGAAATGGAGGCTAAGTTGGATGGTTTGAAGGATCAAATAATAGAAAATATGGATGATAAATTAGTGGCAGATCACATCGAGCATCAACAACAAGTTCTCCAACTCTCAAAGGGTAACCCAACTTTGCTGCAGAATCTAATGAAACAACAGGAAGATCAACATGACATCGAAATAAGTTATGAAGCAGTCATAGAAACAAGAACTCGAAAAGTACGGTCAATTTTAGAGTATCTCAGCAAGTGGAGGAACTTTTCTGTAGAAGATTTCACATGGGAGGATGAGAATTTTATACAGAAGCATCAAGAAATAACTGCGCTGAGGACAACACTTGTTTGAAGGAGAGGGTACAGCAGTCCCTATATTACTAGTATAGTCCCTTATTGTTGTTATTGTAACCCCCTTATTGTTATTATTTTACCCTCGTAACCCCCATATTGTTATTATTGTGCCCTTAAATTATTATTGTTAGGTCAGCTAGGATTACATTGTGGCCCCACTAGGATTACATTATGGCCCCATGGACTCCTATATATAGAAAGGAGGTTTTGTAAATTGTATCATCCAAGAATTGTTCATTCATGTAATGTATTGGAGGTTGCCCCCTCGAAGTGCCTTATTTCTAAGGCGTTGATATCTCTTTTCTTCTCTTTTAGGAGCTGGTTACACAACAGACTTTAGATAGAGTATCTGCAATGGTATTTACTTCCCTGTAGACATGATATACGTTGAAAAACTGGAAAATTCTGATGAGGGATTTAATACAAGCCATCCAACCTCGAAGATCTATAGGATCATATGATGTGAAGTCTTGAAATCCATCAATAAGAGTCCTTGAATCCCCATAGACATGCAAGGTCTCCAGGGATTTCTATCTAGCAAACCAGAGGAGACCCCATAATGCTCATGTCTTCACTCTGGAGTTTGTTCCATTGCCAACAAACCAATGTAATTTGTAGTGTTCCCCTTCACTGATCGTGAGCCAAGCCCCACATCCACAATGCTTGCGCTGCCTAGCCCCATCGAAGAAGCCAACCAACATGTTGAGACACGAATGAACAGTCTGCAATAAGATATTTTGTGAACTCATGGTGAATTTCCCGTGTCTGCAGCCAAGTGATATTTTTTGAGCATATGCGAAAGGTGTTGATCTAGATCCCATTGAAAATGCATTTGTTTTCCACTCATAAAATTTCCCAAATAACAAATAGGGGAAGGTAGCTGGGAGCATTGTGAGTGGCAATTCACCATTGGATACATGCTTTCACAGAACTAAATTGACTAAAAGAAAACCCGCAATAAGAGAGAACCTACATATAAATTTGTTTGGAGATATCACAACACAGAAAGAGATGTGTATAGACTCACCCACAATACCACAAAGGGGACACCATCCCAGACCATGAAAACCCGGTCTAATGAGGTTATCCCATGTAAGAATCTTTTTGTGGCAAGTTAACCATGCGAATAATATGATCTTCAAAGGAATGTTCCACTTCCAAATGTTGAGAAACCAAGGGGAAGTGATAGAGTTGAATAAATCCATAATATACCTGTAGTTTTCAGCTACCTCAACGTAGCCCGTCTGGAGTATCCCACTCGATATTAGCGAGTCACCTCTCTGATTCTTGCAAAGGCCGACCCGTTTAAGATCTAAGACAAATCCATCCCATTCCAGTGTGTTGTCTCCATGTAAATTAATCTCCCTCTCCGATTTCCATATAGGATGGATCCCGTTCCAACTACCAGTAACCTATTCAAGATAGAACATGCCCCTGTGATGAAGTGCCTCAATGGTTGTAGCAGAAAGGTCCCAGTCCCTATGAAAACTCATAATATGATCTCATCCAATAATGATATTATTACCCAAACCGAAAGACCAATGAATCCTTTTCAAGCACCATGTTTTGATCTTTCGAAAACTCAACCATATGACAGATCCACTCTTCTTACCAATCTTGTCGAACCTGAACTAATCCAAAAATGTATTGTAATTGAGATATTTTTCTTTGGTGATATTCGCCCATATACCGATACCAAATAATTCTCTCCAAAGAGATTTGATAAGCGGGGACCAACCAAAATATTTAGTGTTAAGTATACCTCAACCATCAATAATATTAGGCCTGGATATATGTTTTCATTTGATTAGATGAATTTTACGACCCATATCTACACCAGACCATAGAAAGCGTGATAGAATAGAGCAAATTTGAGAAGTGATATGAGCTGGGAGGGAAACTAAGTGTGCTGAGTAAGTGGTCAACTACTGAAGTACGACTTGAATTAGAGTATATCTTCCCCCGAGAGTGAGTCAACGATGGGTTCACAAATTTATCTTGCTGTGGAATTTAGCCAGTAACCATGCCCAATCTCCAGTCCTATAGTTGCATGGCTTAATTTTAAGACCAAGATATGTGAATCCCTCCATGAGAGGCCTAGTGCCCATGTAAAAATGATCCAAAATATGATCAATCTCCGCTTTCTCTCTAGAAGAGAAAAGTAAAATAAAAAATTTCCCATTTTCCAGTAAACTAGAACCTTCGCCATATTGATGAAATATATCATGCAAAGAGATCTAATGAGATCTGGATAAAATCCCAAAAATAAGTATGTCGCCAACGAAGAAAAGATGTGTAATGTTGGCCTCCCGCGACATTTTCAAACCAATGAATCCCTAAATGTTTGGCAGAGTTCATATTACTACTAAGGCCATCCATGACTAGAATGAATAGTAAAGGGGATAGGGAGCATCCCAGTCTGATACCCCTCTTGACCCAAAAAAATAGATGGGAAACCATTAATGAGCACTATGAACCATGCTCTTATCACACAAGCCATGATCCACTCAACATTGTGTATATTGAGACCAATATTCTGGAGCACCATCTTGAGGAAATACCTGTCCACACAGTCATATGCCTTCTGAAGGTCTATTTTCATAACCAACGCCTCTTTATTTCTTGAATGTATGGTGTGGATACATTCTTGAGCAATGGAAATGGCATCATGGATGAACCTATCATGTAGAAATTTGAATTTCTCCTTGGAAATGTGAATTAATAGAATTCCCTTTACACGTTCTACAACAGTTTTGGATATGATTTTATATATGATATTTCATAAAAAAATTGGCCTAAAATCAACAAATGTAGAAGGATTTAATCGTTTCTGTATGAGAGCGATGAAATTCGAATTAATGCAACCAAAAATACGCCCTGTGATTAGAGATTCCTCAACAATCTCCAACAATTCGGGACCCATGAGATCAAAGAAATGCAAAAAAATACCTTGGTAAAGGATTTCCGGACCGATTGTAATTCGTCCATAGTCACTAGTCGGTAGAGGGAATCATTCGTATCCTACCAAAATATAATGGGGCATTCCTACACCCCCCAAAGTTGGTCTACAATATTAACCTCTGCACAAGCCTTGAATAAATTCTAGAAATATTGTACAACCTATATCTGGATCTTTTGGGTGGAATGTACCATGTTCCTGTTCACCCCTTGGATGTGCTAGTTTCAGTTCTTCCCGTGGAATGCATATCGATGGAATAAATTAATATTCCGATCCCCTCCTCCGATCCATAAATCCTGAAAATTTAATCTCCAAGTTGAATCTTGTATTTGTAGTATGTGCCTCTTCCTCCCTTCCATTTCCTTTAACCGATTCAAAACCTACTCAATGGGTACAAAATGTAAAAGTGAGTCCCCAATCCTCTTGATTTCCTCAATCAAGTCCTTCAGTTCTCTACACATTCTATCTTTTTTGTGTTGCTCCCATGTGCAGACTTGGATCTTTAAGGAGGCCAGTTTTTTGGAAGTCTTTTCCATATAAGATGTACCCGAGGGTATCAAATATTATTTATCACAATCGTAACTTGTCTATTGAAATCCTTGTCCTCAAGCCATACTCTGTTAAATTTGAATGGTATACCCCTGCAGATCAGTTCCATGTTCCATTGCAGGATAATTAGACAATGATTAGATATGAAGACCTGTTCTACCCATTATCTTAAGTTCCCCAAAGACTCCATCATATTTTCATGAATCAGGAATATATCAAGTCACTTGCCAATGTATTCCTCCCTAGTTCTACCATTGTGCCAAGTCGACACAATGGGAGTTGATGCAGGGGCATTAGGCTCAAAAGTTACTTTGTACATAAGTAGACATAGGGCGTCCCATGTTATTTAAAATTCTTTTAAATACTAAATAAATTTGGTAGGGAATTGTAATCATTCTCAAGTCATTTTGAGAACATGAGAAATTGGTTAAGATAGGAATACGAAGAGTCAGTTTAGGATTAGTTCAGTTATTGAGTCCGATTTTAGGAATTGGGAATGCTATGAGTTGCTGAACTGTTTGGAGACTTGAATCGATTTAGGTCATCCTTGTGGTATAAATTTAATCCTGAAGAGTTTAGATAGGAGAGAGAGAGTTAGAGTTAGAGAAATTCTTCAGCAACAAAGTAGGAGGATAATGGCCACCGAACTGAATATCTGGCCTGTCATGAGTTTGTAAGAGATTTTTTTTGATATTGATCACCTGTATGTATATATATCTATTTTGAAGAATTTTTTATAAGTTCCATGTGTGATTTTATGTCTTCTTGGTCGAATCGTATGAGGAAATTATCCAAAGGTAGTTGATGAATCTGGTTGGTGAAATTCCACATGAATTGCCTTAATTTCTGTAGGAGCGTGGACTTATAAACGAGATAAAAAATGCGATCTGTATCTTGAAAGAGAGGGGAATAATGTAATATGGTAATTGAATTGGGGCTAATTGCGCTTGTAGAAGCAGAAACCAAAGGTTACCGCCGCCGATGCTAGGCATCTCGAACTGGTCGACAGTGGAGTTATATGGTCGTGAGTATATGCCATGGACAGAGATATGGTTTTAAGCCATGCATAGAGGTTATATGCCGCACATAAGGAACCGACTGGCGTTCGATAACCGAGTACGGTGAAAGGGCAATGCGTTGTCTGCGTACTAGCGAGGGTCACGGTGGTTCGGAGAATTCTTGAATGTTTAATTCGAAAGTTGAGCAGAACCTTGAAGGCGGAACTTGAGCGTAAAGGAGAAGAGCGGAACCTTGCGGGAGTAAACAGTAAAGATGGGTTCTGGTATTGATCGCACCACCTTTGTGATGAAAGCGATATTTATAGAATTGGGAGCGATTCCATAGGATGGGCGGCACGTGTCCCTGAGCAGCGTGGAAAAACCGCTTTCATTGTGCGCCATCACGTGTTATCATCCATGCATCTTCGTCAAGCGATATCCATCGGATCATCTGAAAACGAGCAACATGCTCTCTGCCGTCGAATGTGGAAGGTCGATAGCGCGGGGGCCAAGTTTTAAATTATATTGAGTGGGACATTTAAACTAAGGTTTGTGAGGTTAATAGAGGATGCTAAATATGCGAAGGGAGCGTGCTACAATCATACGCGATGAGAAATTGAAGGTATGGCATGACATTCAACCATATTTATAGGTGTATTCCCGAGACTTATACCAGGGGGTTAATTATAAGATGATGGGGCATGAAAATTTGAATGAATTTGTACACACAGCAATGTTAAAAAGTTTAGCAAAACGGGACTGTGGATGACCCCACTATCAAGTGGTATCATAGCTTCAGGAGTAGCTCTTTTTGAAAAGTCCAAGTTTGGTGAATGCAAGGAAACCAGACTTGTGGAAACTGATGAGATTGCAACCTACAGAAGGTGATTGCAGAATTGCAGAGTCCAATTGGAGGACAAGAGTTTTGAAGACTCCAGATTTGAAGAAGGAAGATCAGACAGCAAGGATACATAGAATCATAGTGAACAGGATTTGCAGAGTGAGTGGAGGACAGGATCATGATCTTGGAGGTAATTAACTTGATTTGGAATTGCAGAATTATGGTTGCGGAAAATTGAAGACAGAGTTTGATAGTGAAGATAGTGAGCCTGGTATTCAGCTAGAGGCTGGATAAAGAGGACAATTGCGGTGTTCTCTAAAGAAGTGAGCAGTATTAACTTTGGTTGAAGGATTGTTTGCAGAAGTCAGAGTGCAGATAATTGAATACATCTCAGTAGAAGTAGATCATAGCTTTGAGAGCAGTGATAGAGGAATCCGACAAGGGATTCTGAGTGCAGAAAGAGTGTGGCAGAACCTAGAAGAATTCCAACAGAGGTTGGGTGAGCAGAGAGCAGAGGTGTTCTTGAGACAAGTTGTAGAGTGAAGCCTAGTGAGCAAAAGAGAGTGCTCAGAAGGTTCTAGAGAGAGGGGACCAGTACTTGCCAAAAATCGGAGCTCAGGAGAGAAGCTTGGTGAGGTAAGTTGCAGCAAGAGAGCTTGCTGTTGTAGAGGCTTAGTGCAGCTTGTGAGTGAAGAACTCCTAGAGAAGAAAATGGCTACTAAGAGCCATAGCAGAGACTGCAGAGATTGCAGAGGTTCTGAGAGAGGCCACAATAGAAGAAGGAAAGAAGATGCCAAAGAAAATGGCATGAATAAGAAATCCACAGATGAAGAATGACAGAAAGAATTTGCTAAGATCAGGGAAGAGTTCAACAGATTGAAACTGAGGATAGAAGAAAGCCAGAGAGTTGGTTGGCTCATGAGGAAGAATGTGAAATGGAAACCATTACAGTTGAGGATGAGGCAGAAGAAGATTGCCTTATTGAGAGAAGAATTCAGAGCAGCTAAGTTGAAAGAAGAAATTTCTGTCTGTGAAGCAGAACATAGCACAGGTGAAGAGTGGAGACCTGTAGGAGATATTGTGAGACATAGTGAAGACTCGAGGCAACAAAAAGCTTGTTTTGCTGAAGAGGAAGTCATTGAGGAATTCCTGAGTTATTAGACAATTCCAGATGATGTAGGGGCTTGTGTTCTTGAGTCTGACAAATGTGAAGTGATGGAAGACTCCACGGAGGAAGAAGAATCCAGAGTTCTTGAGACAAGGATGGAAACTGAAGATTCCATGTGCAGAACTGTTCAAGAAGAAGTGCTTGAGGAAGCAGCCAAGACTGAAAGGTCTTGTGATTTTAAAACTAAAAAGTTGTGTGTGTTTGCAGGTACACGACTGGAAGATGAACAAGTTTTAGAGTTTGTTGGTGAGAAGAAGACATTGAATCCGAAATCTGTTCAGATCAATGCTGAGATAGTGAGATCTCAAGGAGAGATGAAGACAGAAGGGTCAAATGAAGATATCCAGCAGAATTTTGAAGCTGAGAGAGAAGGGCCAACAGAGGATTGGTCAAGAATTAGCAGAGGCATAAAAGGTTGTGTAAGGTTCCCGAATTATACTCCTATGGAAGTTGTTGAGTTATATAGGAGGTTGGATTCTTAGAGAAGAGAATTGGAAAAGCAGAGGACTGATGCACTGGATAAGTTGCTGGGAAAGCAAGGCAGGAAGATATTCATGGATGGAGTTCATGAAGCAGATGATGGAAGAAAAGTGAGGCTAGATGACAGTCTCATGAAGGATGCGGATCAACATGATGAGGTGCTGACAGAAGGTTTGGAAAGGAGTTCTGCACAACATATTGATGTGTTTTCAGAAGAAAAGAAGGCATTGAAGCATCAAAACTTTACTGCTGATGATCCATGTGTTAATCATGCAGAGAAAGAGGAAGAACAACAGTTGAAAGTTGTCAGAGAGGTGAATAAGAAGGAAACTGTGTTGGCTAGAAACATAGTGAGGGATCATCATTTGGACATGGTGATTGGAGTAGTAGAGAGGACTCTGACAGTTGAAGAGAAAGATGATGAAGAGTTTCTGATCCTTGAACCAGACTTAGAATTGCCGGGAGAAGAATTGGTGACTAGGTCATCAATTGAGACCATTGGGTCTCATGGTTTTAACACTGATAGTTTGTTTATGTGTACAGGTGATGCATAAGACAATTCATCCTTTGAAATTGTCTTGAGAGAAGAAAAACTGTTGCTGAAGGAGGATGAGACAAACATGTCTCATATGCAGGGAATTATCACTATCATTGACAGAGAAGAATTGGCTAGACTGATGGGCCAAGAGCAGATTTTAAAAGCTACTGAAGTGAGGAGGAATCAGCATTCCATGCTGGCAGAATATGAGAAAGAAAAGCTCCGAGCACTTGATTGGATTTCCAGAATCCATCAAGAGGATGAGAGGCAGTTGTTGAAGATTGCCCAAGAGGAAGGAAGAGATGTTGGAGCTAACTTCCAGCATATTGAAGATGTGCAACAAACACAGAAGAAATGTCTGAGTTGTTTGCTGAGAGCATTTGAAGAAGAGAAAGGGATTGCATACCCTGGAGCAAGGATGCCTGAAGCTATGAAGAAGAGAGGAGAAGATACTAGCTTGCAGAATCTAATTTTGTTTACTAGTATACTAGATGAGTATGTCACTGCTGGTAGGAAATCAAATAGTGAATTGTTTTTTGAGAATGAATTTGCATATGATGAACAAAATAAAAGTGTTGCAGAGGGACGGGAAGGGGAGGCAGCAACACCCATGGTGGCAACAGACGCAACATGGGGGATGACACCTGCAGAAGTAGTAAACATGTTGATAGCATGTGAGACTGCAAGAGTAGCAATATTGGCAGTGACAGAGATTGAAAGCAGCAACAGAGGGCAGGATAAATTCCAGCTAGAGGATAAGCTGGGCATGGAGATTGAGTACATCAGAAGACTGACGATGAGAGTGACTCAGAAGCAGCAGATAGCAACAAGGAAACAAAAGGATCTTTGTACAGGGAGGACAAAAGTAGATAGTGAAAGTATAGCTGGAGGTGACTTACAGAACAAAGTCTGGAAGCCTGGAGAAGATCAGTTGAAGGATGATGAAGCTGATGGGCAGCAGCAAAACCAAGTATGGGATCCTGGAGGCAGAGATGAAGAGCACATGATCAGGAGATCATGAATAATTTGAAGCTTGGGAGTCTGATGCAGGGGCATTAGGCTCAAAAGTTACTTTGTACATAAGTAGACATAGGGGGTCCCATGTTCTTTAAATTTCTTGTAAATATTAAATAAATTTGGTAGGGAATTGTAATCATTCTCAAGTCATTTTGAGAACATGAGAAATTGGTTAAGATAGGAATACGAAGAGTCAATTTAGGATTAGTTCAGTTATTGAGTCTGATTTTAGGAATTGGGAATGCTAAGAGTTGCTGAACTGTTTGGAGACCTAAATCGATTCAGGTCATCCTTGTGGTATAAATGTAATCCTGAAGAGTTTAGATAGGAGAGAGAGAGTTAGAGTTAGAGAACTTCTTCAGCAACAAAGTAGGAGGATAATGGCCACTGAACTGAATATCTGGCCTGTCATGAGTTTGTAAGCGATTTTTTTTGAGATTGATCGCCTGTATGTATATATATCTATTTTGAAGAATTATTTATAAGTTCCATGTGTGATTTTATGTCTTCTTGGTCGAATCGTATGAGGAAATTATCTCAGTGTAGTTATGCATTTATTGGTGAAATTCCGCGTGAATTGCCTTAATTTCTTGTAGGATCAGGACTCTATAAATCTAGCTAAGAGTCCGCCTGTGTATTCAGAAAAGAGAGTGTATGATAATGTGTAGCTCTGTACTCTGTAAATTGGGGTTAATTGCGCTCTGTATATAGCTAGGGAAACCAGTGTTAATCCTGTCGACAATGCATCTCGAACTAGTCGACAGTGGAGTTATATGGTCGTGAGTATATGCCATGGGCAGAGATATGGCTTTAAGCCACGCATAGAGGCTTTATGCCGCGCATAAGGAACCGATTGGCGTTCGATAACTGAGCACGGTGAAAGGGCTATTCGTTGTCTGCGTACTAGTGAGGGTCACGGTGGTTCGACGAATTCTTGAATGTTTAATTCGAAATCTGAGCGGAACCTGAGCGTAAAGGAGAAGAGCGGAACCTTGCAGGAGTAAACAGTAAGGATGGGTTCTGGTATTGATCGCACCACCTTTGTGATGAAAGCGTTATTTAGAGAATTGGGAGCGATTCCATAGGATGGGCGGCACGTGTCCCTGAGTAGCGTGGCAAAACCGCTTTCATTGCGCGCCATCACGCGTTATCATTCGTGCATCTTTGCCGAACGATATCTGTCGGATCATCTGAAGCCGAGAGACGTGCTCTCCACTGTCGGATGTGGAAGGTCGATAGCGCGGGGGCCCAGTTTTAAATTATATTGAGTGGGACCTTTAAACTAAGGTTTGCGAGGTTAATAGAGGATGCTGAATATGCGAAGGTAGCGCGCTACAATCATACGCGATGAGAAATTGAAGGTATGGCATGACATTTAACCATATCTATAGGTGTATTCCTGAGACTTATACCAGGAGGTTAATTATAAGATGATGGGGCATGAAAATTTGAATGCATTTGTACACACAGCTTTGTTAAAAAGTTGAGCAAAACGGGACTGTGGATGATCCCCGTCATCAGGAGCTGACCTGATTTCAATAATATTATAAGCATCGAAAAGGGATGACAACTGGTTTTCCAGAGGGTCATTTTTTTCACTAGGGACCCCAACGTTCCTCTCAAGAGAATGTAGCATTATAATCTCTAGCTATAAAGACGCAATATTCAAAATATCACACGATTCGACACGATCCCAAAAGGACCACCTCTCTTTATAGGGGGCATATAAATTCCAGATGTGGATCTTATCACCCAAACCACATAAATTTCCTTTTTCATTATCTGAAGGAAACTGTCACTAGGATTGGAAGTCTGCAAAAATCAGTTCCATGTGGGTTCCCTAGCGCACCGAAATTTTTGTGGTGTCACTGTGGGAAAATTTTCAAGAGGTGACCCGTGTGATGACAAGGGAGGCACCTGAAAGGGATTCCCCAATAGTATAACCTCTTCTTGGTCCGAATTGATTCCCAAGCTAGGTCAATACAATCCGAGATCCCCATAGAAAAATTTACCTCGACCAATATCCAAGAAACCTTCTTTTCCAGGACATCGAGTGTGTGGGGATCCATGTATATGAAGCGACTGACTAGATTTCCAATTTATGTCAAAGCAACGTGAGTCTAGGATTCCAAAGGAAGGCGCGATAGCTTAACCCAGAACAAATTGTTCCGTGATGTGTCCAAGAGTGGGTTGAAGCCCATGTACCATCTGCTTAGTTGAAGAAAACTTAGGCCCCAAACCCAAGGAGTCTCCAAGATGTGGCTGGAATCATCCTGATGAAGGAAGTGAAAACTATACCAGGAGTTCATCAATTTACTCACCTTAGGGGTATACCCCAGAATGGGTGCCCACTCCAACAATACCTAGTCTGCCATTTCCAACTCGCGAGCGGCTACAAATACCCATCGACCAACAAGAGCCCTGTTCTGCAAGCTAGTTACCCTATCCCACAATACATCATAGAAAAATCTTAGAAGGTTTGTGTCAGTTGCAACCTTGATGTTTTTGGTCTAGTGTCTTCTACCTCCCAAAGTACGCCTATGTGGATGTTTTTTCCAAGTATCTTCGTAAAAATATTTAGGGACAATTGTTTGTGGTGTAGCAACCATGGTGAAAATTCCATGTAATAAAAGTAAAAATAATAGCCATGGTTAATGGGACACACATTCCAAGTTGAATGGTGGGAAAAAATATCCTACTGTGTGTTTATTTTGGTTATTATGGCTAAAGGAAATTTGCAAAGGCAATGGTTAAGGCATTAAAGAAGAAAAAAGTATTTTTGGCACATATATTTATGAAAATAATGGAAATTAGGAGAAAAGGGAGATGAAAGGTCATAGGTTGCACATGAAGAGTAAATGAAGGAAAATAATGGAAAATGAAGAAAATAGTGGCCTCATTGATAAAAAGGCTTCTGAGGATCAGTTGGCAAGCCTTTTTCAGTGCATTTTTGGAGCTCTCTCATTATTCTATCTGTCTCTCTCTCACTCTTGGACACAAATTTTTTGGAGCACTTTGGCAATGGACCAAGAAAGGAAAGAAATAAAAAAGGAGGAAGCAAGCACATAGGAGTAGAAATCAAGCAGCTACAACAAAATTCTTGGCAGGTATCTATTTGCATGTGTATTTTCCTTGTTAGATCTGGCATGCATGGCATTGCGCGTGGTTATTTTCTGTCTTGGCATGGGTTTTTGCAGGTGTGATAGTGTTTTCAACCTAGCCTTTCCATTTCTAGATAGCCATGGTGTTGTGGAGTTCTCATGTCTTGTTTAGCTAGATTACCAGATGGATTCGAAGCTGAGTGATGTTAATCTCCGAATATTATTATTATTTATGACACAAAACCGGTTTATGTGTTGCCTCAATTAGGTCATAGTGATCCGATTTTGGATGGTGGTAAACTTTGAGAGGTGTTGCCTCGGTTTAGGGCCTAGTGATTTGGGATTGGATTGTGGTAAATCCTGAGAGGTGGTTTCCCTTGATTAGGCCTAGGAATCCTTGCTGGTGAATGGAGAGATATACGGTAAAGCCTAGAGAGTGTGTCTTACTTTACAACCTAGTGACCCTTGATTCAAACTGTGGGTTGTGGTAAACCCTGAGAGACGAGGAGACATGAAAATTCCTCATGGGTTAGGCGGAGAGAATCGGGTGACATCGATGCTTTTGTTGGCCTAGTGATCGGGTGTAGATCACATCAAAGCCGATTATAAATTTTTTTTGTGTTGGCCTAGTGAGTTGGGATGGATCACGGAAAATATTGATTACTATTGATGAGGGTGAGGTGGTCTAGCCTCAGGATTCCCTCATTGGTTCTTTTCGTTTGAGTCCCACATTAATTTTTGGAATATGGAACGAGGGTGATTGGCTGAAGAGAGATTTGGCTCAACCAATATATGGTTGGGTGGAACATGGAAGTCCCATCTCCAGTTTGTTTTTACACTCATTAATGAGAATATCATTCCTTTGGTATTTGATGTATAATTTCACTGGTTATTATGTGGATGTTATTATTGTTGCATCCATGGTATTTCTTTTGTTATTATGCTGGTTATAAACATATATTTTATGAGTAATGATGTATGAGTCTATCCATGTTTTTACTTGTAAATTAATGTGCAATGTATTTATGGAAAAATATATTTTATTTCAGCTAATGATGTAAGGGAGCAATGCTTCTTAGATATTCTCAGATAAGTATCTGACCCCTATGTTTAAATATGTTTTTTATACCTATGTATTCAATTCTTGTGACATGTATGGAAAAATTCCCGTCATGGATAGGAGGGGTCCAAATGAGTTCTTGTTGATGTGATTGATTTCATATTATTGTTTCAATGTTATTTATCATCCCCTACGTTATTGTGAACTGGGATCTGGGCCTAGAAAGGTGGCTCAAATCTTGGAGTTGCAAGCACAAAATTGAGCAATTAGGGCCCTAGCCACATGCTTGTTGTGTTGTGCCTGTGGCTATAGCCTACTGACCACTACCTTGCTATGTTGTGCCTGCGACTATGGATCAAAAGGTTCAAATTGTCAGTATGACCCAGGGGTAAGAGGCTTGAAGGGTTGGGTTGCCTCCTGGGGGTGTTTTTGATGTTGTGTAAGGTTTGTTTGTCATGTTTCTGTTGGTTCCACTTCCTCAAGGTCATCTAGGAGGTTGAGTCTCGTTATAGTAGCCTCTCATGGAATTTTTACCCTGTCTTGGGCAATTGGATGGGTAGATGTGGGAGGAGGGTGTTACATGTGGTGAAAAGTGCGACGTAGAGGGATGAGGATTAGGATGAGACACACCATCCATGGGTAATTTGCGAAGGGTTTGTTCCCTCTCAGCATCCAACGCCGCATAGATGAATGCCTCCTTGAGGGTGATGTCCCCGTCTAACGTGTTGAGATACAGATCCATTATTTGAGGAGCAGTAAAAAAAAAAGCTAAAAAATGACAATGGTGGTGCCACTTCATCACAAAATGGTAATCACATTAATTTTTCCAGCAAAGAGATGTTAGAGGTAGTAATCCCCACGCAGGTAATCGATCCACAAACTGATCCAATTCTGATCCTTACCAAAACATATCCCTAGGGATCTGTAAGATTTACCCCAAATGATGTAGTAATAAAAATAAGGCATCAAGTTCCTCCACCTAGGTGCACATTGATAGGCCTAGTGATCAGGAGAACAAGTCCTTAATGGAAAAATGCTCAAAAATTTAGTTGCTCAGAATTGGTCCAAACCAGAACGACAGGAAAGAGCTCAGAAAAACGATCCTGTAGACATGAACGGCACTGAAAATCGACACTGTATGAGAAATTTATTCAGCTTTGAAGTTTGCCAATTTTAGTAAAAAAAATGGCCAAAATTTGACTTTACCAAAATATTTTTTTAAAAAAAGAATATTCCACAGAATATTTTGGGAATATTCTATGGAATATTCCACAAAATATTTTGCAGAATATTCCTGAAGCAGCCAATCAGAGGGCGCCACGTGGCCAGCCCGGAGGCCGCCACGTTGCCCCAAGTTCGAATGAATTGCATTGTAAAAATTTGCATGGCGTGGCAGGGTTCGACCCCGGGTCATGGCGGAGACAACGTGACGGACTGGCCACTAGGCCACACATAGTTTTTAATAACCATGGGCGTGAAGTTTTATTTAAAGTTGGAATTTTTTTCAAATGGGGCCCTAAAGGGGCCAGCCTCTCGGCATACAACCACACTACAGGAACCAGGAGCCAAACACATTGGCACGTCGAACAGTGGAGGGCCTGGTCACGTGGACCGGCGGGTGGAGCGGAGTGTATTTAATATATGGTTTTATATTAATGTTCAACGTTAAACACATCCGCATTAAACTCAAGTCGTTCAACCACCTCCAATGGTCACAGTCCCGTGGACCTTATCCATTAGCACCCTGACTTGGCGGAAGAGATGGAAGAATTTCCTTATTTAGGCGCCAGTCCCATATTTGTCGGGGTTATCTGGCAGTTCTCCACATTTAGTGGAGTTTTTCAAGGGGACACTGGGCAAACTTCAGTTAGTCATAACTTTGGCTAGGGAAGTCATTTTGGAGCGAATTGTTTTTTGATTTGGGGGTATTGAAGCATTCCGAAGCTATTGGAATAGGTTGCAGAGCCATCAAGGCACTCTGTCAATGATTTTATTAGTGAATTTTCTTCTGGAGCCACCAGGGCTTGGTGAAATATCAGCTGTATTGGGATATACTCATCCATTTGAGGTGAATGAATAGTCAATTTTTACTGTTTCCAGCCCTCTGTTTCTGAATTTGCAACTATTTTAGAATTTTGAGGCTTTCTTCACAGTGTAATACTTATTTTTAGCATTAATGAAAGAGGGAAAAGCCTATTTGGAGGCTTTTGGACCCAGCAGAGGTAGCCTAAGAGAGGGGTGAACTACTTAAACACATGCTTACTGTTATGCTGTGTATTTTTGCTGCTATTTTCCAGAGTTTACTACATTAAACAATAATTTTTAATAAGTCCACTTTTCACAATGAGACTTATACAGTGATCAAAACTCATTTGTTTCACTTAAAACCACATTACTTCCATTGAAAAATACTTGAACTTGCTTATTCACACATAAAATTTGGTTAATAAATACTTTTCAAACATAAACAAATACTTTCATTGCCAGATTGATTTAGTGTTTACTTCATATTTCTTTAGGCAGAGCCAGTAAGAGGGCGAGAAGCTTCTGGTTCCATCCTTTCTAGTAAAGGTGAAATAACCAATAAAAGCCCCTACTGTCTATCTCTGTATAAGAAATATTTTGTTCACACATTTCAAATCAGATTGGTATCAGAGCTCTAGGTTTTGCTTAAGAGTTTGTGAAATTTTTGCAAGAAGATTGTGTTATTCTGCAAAAATTTGATGCTTAATAGGCTAAAATTGAAAAGAGGGGAAGGTCAATTGGTTAGAGAACAAGATAATCCTCAACCAAGGAGGGCTAGGGTGCCATTATCTCCACCTTCCATTTCATCCTCATTAGCCTTAGAATCAGCCACAAACATGTCTTCCAGAGAAGGAGAAGTACATGAGGAAGTGGATCCCAAGGAAGAAGAAAGAGTCTTTAGAAAAGCTTTCTTGGACATGACTGAGATGGTTAGTATCCTATACCAGGAGAGAAATGATAGGATTGCTGGAGAAGGGTATAGAAACCACAGAGAAGAAGGAGATTATTCAGGAGGGAAGAAAGACAAGGATGAGTCTAAGAAAGGGAATGGAGGAAATGGTGATCCTTCATCTCCATCGTCATCCTCTTCCTCCACATCATCCTCTTCAACTTCTGTTAATCAATCACACAAAACAAAAACATCTCTTAGAAATCCTTTGTTAAAGCTTGATGTAAAGTTTGAGTTGCCGATTTTTAATGGTGATGTGAATGCAGAAAAATTGGATAACTGGATTAGACAGTTGGAAGTCTATCTAAGGATTCAAAATTTGCATGATGATGACACAAAAATCCAATTAGCCTCTTTGAGAATGGATGGAGCAGCTTTGGTTTGGTGGGAAGCCAAGACCATAGAGGAAATTAAAAAGCATGGTAAGATAACTCTAACTTGGAATGAGTTTATTACTGCTATTAAAAAACAGTTTTATCCTCTTGCTCATATTTAGAAAGAAATTATGAATTGGAAAAATTTTAGGCAACTTAAGGGTCAAAATGTGCAAGATTATACCCAAGAGTTTCAAAGGAGAGCACTTCTACTTGGAGTAGACTTACAAAGTCAAGACACCTTGTTGAAATACATAGGAGGTTTGCACAATTACCTTAAACATGCTATCCTAATGTTCAATCCTACCAGCTTAGATGAAGTCTGTGTGCAGGCTACACATTTAGAAGCTAGAGGAAATAATACTTTTGATGAGGGTAGAAACAAGACTTTCAAAGGAAAGAACAAAAAGAAAAACAAAGGAAAAGGCAAAAAAAATGCATCTATCAAACAAGAGGGTGAAAAGGTCATTTGTAAACATTGTTCAAAGAGTGGCCATGAAGAGAAAAACTATTGGAAACTTCATCCTGAAAAGAGAAACCAGTTTAACGAAAAGAAGGGAAAGAAGAAACATGCAGCTACTACAACTACACCACAAGATTTAGGTGATGATTCAGGTGACGAAACAAAAATTACAGCCATGGGTTTGAAAAGTTTGAAAGGGAAGAAAATTGAAACTCAAGCAAGTGATAGTTCTTCAAACTGTCATACACAAGCTCCTAATCAGGAAGAAAGAATTGAACTGTTCCATGTGAGGGTAGTTTCAAAACATACCAAAATTGACACACTATTTGACAGTGGGTCACAAGCTAACCTCATATCTGAAGACTTGGTCAAGCAGCTTAAACTTGAGACCATTCCACATTCGAAACCTTATCCACTTGGATGGATATGCAAGGATGCCAATTTGCAAGTTTCAAGGAAGTGCATATTGCGCTTTGCAATAAGTGCACACTTTATTGACATAGTTGAACTTGATGTGGTGCCGCTTGATATATCTGGTATTTTTTTGGAAGTCCTTACTTATTTGACAGGAAAGCGATCTTCTATTGCCATGAAAACAAATATCATCTTTTCAAATATGGCAAGGATTTTATTGTCAGAGCTCATCGCAAGAAGAAAAATGTAGCGATGGTAAATGCAGGACAGGTAAAAAGGCTAGTCAATTCAAGCAAGAGTTTTATACTTCTTATGGTCAAGCCAAAGGTTGATGTGAATCATGAGTCATTTGAAAATTGTGATGCAAAGTTTAAATCTAATTTATATGATGTAGTTGATGCACATCCTGAGATGTTTCAGGAACCAACAGGTTTGCCTCCTAAAAGGGAGATTCAGCATGAAATCCATTTACATCCAGATTGTCCTTTGCCTAACATAGGCATGTATCACATGTCTATTATGGATAATGTTGAAATAAAGAAGCAGATTAAAGAGTTGTTGGAAAAGGGTTTCATAAGGCCAAGCACTTCGCCATGTGGGTCACCGATAGTGTTGATTCTGAAGAAAGATGGAACTTGGCATATGTGTGTTGACTTCAGAGCTTTGAACAAGATAACAGTAAAGAATCGTTACCCACTTCCAAGAATAGATGGTTTGTTAGATCAGCTAAAAGATGCAAGATTTTTCACTAAGTTAGACTTAAGAAGTGGTTATCATCAAGTGAGAATTGAAGAAAGTGACATTTGGAAGACAACTTTCAAAACCAAACAAGGACTCTTTGAGTGGCTTGTGATGTCGTTTGGTTTATGCAATGCACCTGCAACTTTCATGCGGGTAATGGATGATGTCTTACGTCCTTTTCTTGATGATTTTGTTATTGTCTACTTAGATGACATCTTTATTTTCAGCAAGACAGGAGAAGATCATGTCATGCATGTCAGTAAAGTACCTGATGTTTTGAAGAAAAATCAGTTATTTCTTAAGATGTCAAAGTGTGAATTTGGAAAGAATTCTTTGGCTTATTTGGGACACATAGTAGGTGGATGCGCTTTGAGAATTGATCCTTCAAAAGTAGAAGCCATTGTGAATTGGCCTACTCCAAAATCCATTACAGAGGTAAGAATTTTTTTGGGTGCAGCTCAGTATTGGAGAAAGTTTATTGCTAAATTTTCTGCCATAGCAGCTCCTATGCATGCAGTGACAAGTGTGAAGCGTGATTTCCAATGGGGAAGTAAGCAAAAAAAAGCTTTCGAATCTTTGAAATAAAAGATCAGTTCAGCTCCAGTTCTTGCATTACCAGATTTGAGACAACCATTCGAGGTTCAAACAGATGCTAGTGATTATGCCATGGGTGCAGTTCTCTTACAGCATGGTAAGCCTATCGCTTTTCATTCTGAGACATTTAATGGTGTTGTTGTGAATTATACTACATATGATAAGGAATTGTATGCGTTGGTGCAAAGCGTCAAAAAGTGGAAGCACTATTTGATGGGCAAAGAAACAATTGTGCATACCGACCATCAGCCTTTATAGTATTTGCAGTCGCAAAGTAAATTGCAACAGTCACGACATTTTAGATGGATGGGTTTCCTACAACAATTTCACTTGGTAATAAGGTACAAGAAAGGTATTCTCAATAAAGTTGCTGATATGCTTTCAAGGCCTATTATTAGTGCTAGTATTTTGCTTAAGAATGATTCTATTGTACATGAAAGCTACATTGAACAGTATGCATCAGATGATGATTTTAAAGAGGTGTATGCTAACTTGAGTAAAGGGAATCATGTTGAGGAGAATGACTATCATTTGCATAAAAATTTGCTGTTTCACTTGGGAAAGTTATGTATACCACAGGGAGAGAGATTAAGCATGATGAGAGAAGCTCATTCTTCTCTTATTGTTGGTCATTTTGGTGTATGCAAAACGGTGGCACATCTGCAGAGGTGTTGTTATTGGCCTCGCATGGTAGATAGTGTTACACGTTTCATTAGAGGTTGTTAATTATGTGCTACAAGCAAGCCTAGCAATAGGAAGCTTGGATTATATACGCCACTGCCGGTACCTTCTAGACCATGGGAAAGTGTTTCTATGGAATTTTTTGGAGGGTTACCATTATCTAGAAAATAGCATGATAATATTTTTGTAGTAGTTTATCGTTTCAGCAAGATGTGTATTCTTATGCCATGTAAGAAAACTATAACTGCTGAACAAACTGCTGATTTATATTTTCAACATGTATGGGTTCATTATGGCTTGCCTACTTCTATTTTTAGTGACAGGGATTCCAGATTTGTTGGTAATTTTTGGTCCAATCTATGGAAGATGATGGACACCAAGTTGAAGAAGAGTACTGCTTTCCATCCGCAAACAGATGGCCAAACAGAGGTAGTGAACAGAACCATTGTGCATCTTTTGAGAGGGTATTGCAGCAAGCATCCCAAGCTTTGGAATGAGCATTTGCATCACATTCAGCATGCTTACAACCGGGCCAAGCACTCTTCTACAAATACTTCGCCATTTGAAGCTTGTTTTGGATATTTGCCTAAGTCACCATTATAATTCATTCTTGAGAAGGATATTTCCATTGGTGGGCATAGTGACATTGACAAAGCTCGCATGTTCATTGAAAGAATTCAGCTCATTCATCAACAGTTCAAGAACAACTTGAAAAGAGTCAAGGCAAGTACAAAGAAAGACATGACAAACATAGAATTGATCACAAGTTTCAGGAAGGAGATGAGGTATGGTTGCATATAAGTAAGGATAAAATGAAAGGAGAAGGTAAAAAGCTGAAGCCTATTCGTTATGGTCCATTCAAAATCCTTAAACAAGTTGGAAATAATGCTTTTCAACTAGATTTGCCTTCATACATGCAAATTTATTCCGTTGTTAATGTGGAGAATTTACATTTGTATGAACCTCCTCTTATTGATGATTCTGAAAATCATGTTCAACTACCATCCATAGAAGATTTCTTGCCAAAATTTTTGGATGAGCTGAGAGAAGATGCAATCCTTGACAGAAGGACATGCACTTCAAGGAGGGGAGATGTTGAATATCTACGGGTTGGTCTAAAAGGAAATAAACCAAGCAAGGCAAAGTGGATGGAGTTGGAACAGGTGAGGAGGTTGTATCCCCACCTTCTTAACAGGTAATTGAAAGCTTTTGAGGGTCCAAAAGCTTCCCATTTGGGAGGTGTGATCAGGAGATCAAGTCCTTAATGGAAAAATTCTAAAAAATGTAGTTGCTCAGAATTGGTCCAAACTAGAACGACAGGAAAGAGCTCGGAAAAACGATCCTGTAGACGTGAACGACACTAAAAACTGACGCTGTATGAGAAAGTTATTCAGCTTTGAAGTTTGCCAATTTCAGTAAAAAAATGGCCAAAATTTGACTTTACCAAAATATTTTATTAAAAAAAAGAATATTCCACAGAATATTTTGGGAATATTCTGTGAAATATTCCACAAAATATTTTGGGAATATTTTATGGAATATTCCACAGAATATTCCGGAAACAACCAATCAGAGGGTGCCACGTGGCCAGCCTGGAGGCCGCCACGTGGCCCCAAGTTCAAATGAATTGCATTGTAAAAATTTGTATGTCGCGGCAAGGTTTGACCCCGGGTCGGGGCGGAGACAACACAACGGACCGAACATTGGGCCACACGCAGTTCTTAATAACCATGGGCGCGAAGTTTTATTTAAAGTTGGAATTTGTTTCAAATGGGGCCCTAAAGGGGCCAACCCTTACGGGCCAGCCCCTCGGCATATGACCACACTACAGGAACCAGGAGCCAAACACATTAGCGCGTCGAACAGTGGAGGGATGGGTCATGTGGCCGGTGGGTGGAGCGGAGTGTATTTAATATATGGTTTTATATTAATGTTCAACGTTAAACACATCCGCATTAAACTCAAGTCGTTCAACCACCTTCGACGGTCACGGTCCCGTGGACCTTATCCATTAGCACCCTGAATTGGAGGGATAGATGGCAGAATCCACTTATTTAGGCGCCAGTCCCATATTTGTCGGGGTTATCTGGCAGTTCTCCACATTTAGTGGAGTTTTTCAAGGGGACACTGGGCAAACTTCATTTAGTCATAACTTTGGCTAGGGAAGTCCTTTTGGAGCGAATTTTTTTTGATTTGGGGGTATTGAAGCATTATAAAGCTGTTGGAATAGGTTTCAAAGCCACCAAGGCACTCTGTCAGTGATTTTGTCAGCGAATTTTCTTGTGGAGCCACCAGGGCTTGGTGAAAGATCAGCTGTATTGGGCTATACTCATCCATTTGAGGTGAATGAATAGTCAATTTTTACTATTTCCAACCCTCTGTTTCTGAATTTGCAGCTATTTGATCCTTTTGAGGCTTTCTTCACAGTGTAATACTTATTTTGAGCATTAATGAAAGAGGGAAAAACCTATCTGGAGGCTTTTGGACCCAGCAGAGGTAGCACAAGAGATGGGTGAAATGCTTAAACAAATGCTTAATGTTATGCTGTGTATTTTTGCTCCTATTTTCCAGAGTTTATTACATTAAAAAATAATTTTTAATAAGTCCACTTTTCACAATGAGACTTATACAGTGATCAAAACTCATTTGTTTCACTTCAAACCACATTACTTCCATTGAAAAATACTTGAACTTGCTTATTCACACATAAAATTTGGTTAATGAATACTTTGCAAACATAAACAAATACTTTCATTGCCAGATCGATTTAGTGTTTACTTCATATTTCTTTAGGCAGAGCCAGTAAGAGGGCCAAAAGCTTCTGGTTTCATCCTTTCTAGTAAAGGTGAAATAACCAGTAAAAGCCCCTACTGTCTATCTCTGTATAAGAAATATTTTGTTCACACATTTCAGATCACCTAGAGAAAAATAAAATCTAACACGATGTCCCTGAGAATTAAAAACCTTAGGAAGTATGTCGCCATCCTGAAATGGAAAGGTCTTGATTCCACATAAAACATTCTCTCTTGAATTGATCCTCTGATAAGGGAAGTTGTAGTGTGCCCGTGAGGCAATAAATATCCTACCAACTAGAAAGAAAAAATATTACGACATCGGAAAAATAAAAAAAATCAACCATCACCCCGCCACCCTATGGATTAGAAGGACACCCCCAAGGCCATCCAGGATCGAAACTGGTGGGGAAATGCACAAAGACCTAAGAAATGATGAGACAAGTTATGATTATCCCATAATACTCAACGAAATTCGGAACACCAAAATCCACAACATTTCCATCACCTGCGACAACATCTGAAGTGAATATATTTGAAGGGTTGATTAAAATAAAAAAAACGAGATTAATATTTTCCACAAACAAGAGTTAGATAGTCCATCAGAAGCCTTCTCAGGGATGAAAGTAGTGAGTGGAGCATCGGACCCAGTGGACCTCATCAAGTTACACATTTATCATTTATGACCAAAGCATCCTAAGTCTGAAATGAGCCTGTGAAATAAAATGACAATCACACAGATGAGAAGGAAAATAATTTGTATCAATTCCACAACATGGTCGTAACACATTGTGCATAAATATGAATAATTTCTGAAAACAATGATACAATATTACCAAATCTCCAAAATATCCCCGATAGTGTACCAAAACACCAAACTATCCCTGGAAAAAACTATACCTTGTAATGTGAGAGTGTACCCAATCTGATATGGCTGTCACAAGAATGTCATCGACTCCATGAAGAAGTTGTCCCTTCCATGGTGCATTGAAAAACTACTGTAGTGACCTCCACCAAAATAAGAGCAAGATAAAACCGCCTCTGCATTCATAGATATATTAGTCTTAACAACCAGAAAAACTAAGCTATGTTCAGCCTTCACATTCAACCCTTGAGAACGCTATACTCATGGAGCATGCAACACCAACTAGCCTCTTTGCCCTTGAAAAAAATGAACCTACACCGTTATGTGAGATTTAATTGTTAAATTTTCTCCCACAATCTAAACCCTAATGCTCAAACTCTATGCTCACTCAATCAAAGTACTCTCCCATGTTACCATATTTTCTGAATCGATTGAGTCTCTCTTGGGGATTTTTCCAGTGTAAACCATGCAGTTTCCTGAGGCCCAAATGGCACTTTTATCCCATCCAACCACATTAGCCCCATCCTCCTTATTTGTCTTTCATTTTTGTGTCTCCCTGTGTTTTTCATTTTAACACACCATTCATTTACTTGAGTCCATTCAAAATTTAATAACCAGCGTGTGCAAATTTAAGCGTAGAAAATATCATTGTGCTAAGTATGGAGTAGTTTCAATTGTAATTTTTAAACCATTGACAATATACTTTTATGTGAAGTAAGATATTTTATATATTTTTCATTTGTTCTTTTTTGGTATGCCACTACAAGGAAAAGAACCTCTAGCGGAGGTTATAAAGGAGGTTTTTAGTGTTATAAAATTGGCCAAAATTGTCAAAAAAACAATTTCTACATCATCCGTTTACGCTTACGAAGGTTTTGGTGGAGCTTTTAATGAAATTTAAACACAACTAAAAAAAATGGGTGGCCAGAGGTTATTATGGATTTTTTTTTCATCGGTGTGCTACTAAGGTGTCAACGCACCGGTGCATGTCATCTAGACGACGGCTCGGGGTGGTTGAAGGTGCATGCACCAGGCCATCAAGGTCTAAAACCGTACCGGGCGCAGTGTTGGTGATACAACACATAGGGCCGTTCTAATTGGTCTTTGGATTTGTGCAGTTCCCATAGGTCGTATCAACGCATCGGTACGTAGACTTATAGAAACGCACTAGTGCACAGTATCCGACAAACACACTAATTGTTCTAATTCATATTGGTATTTGTACAGTTCCCATAGGTCGTACAAATGCATTGGTACGTAGTCTCACATAAACACACTGGTGTACAGTATCATACAAACGCACCGTGATGTATAATTTGTATTGGTATTTATGTGGTGCCCATAGGTCATACAAATGCACCAGTGTGTAGTCTCACATAAATGCACCGGTCGCAGTATCCCACAAACACACCGAGATTTGTAATTGGTATTGGTATTTGTGCGGTGCCCATAGGTTGTAGAAACGCACCAGTGCACTGTACCATACAAATGCACCGATGTACAGTAACTGACATGCACCGATGTTCATTTTGTATTTTTTAGAAACATCGACCTGTGACAATGCAATTATTGTGATTTTTAAAAATTCATTATTCATGAAAAGTCGACACATCTTATAACAATATTCATATTAATTAATTTTTTTATTAATGCATTTGAATGTGATGTTTGGATTAATTTTTTATATCATATCATAATTATTGTGATTTTTTTAAATTCATTATTCATCAAAAGATGACACATATATTATACCAATATTTATATAAATTAAATTTTTATTAGTGCATTTGAATGTGATGTTTGGATTAATTTGTTATATAATATCATCAAATTTCACATATTTTCATTATAATATTTAATCATCCATAAATTTAATCAGTGGTGTTACATTTCACAACGACAATGGAGAACGCAATTGAATAAATTAAACCATATATATATATATATATATATATATATATATATATATATATAAAAGACAATATTTGTCATACAAAATGGGACAATTATTGGTATCCCTTTGTCTTTCAATTGGGACATGTCCATTACATTAACAAAATGTCTAATTTCACAGACAAATATTTCAAAAAATACAAGGGCTTGCTTTGATATCCAAACATAATGATCATCATTCTTCACTTGAAATGTTGTCACTGCTAGAGCTACTTCCATGACTTGGGTTATTTTCAGGAATGTTTTGTTCACGATGTTTATTGTTTTCTTCTTCTTCACCTTCCATCTACAAACATAAAAAATAAACTGTAATGAGTGTATATACATTGGTGAGAATAATGAAAATTGCAATATTAAATAATATACATCAAGGTAAATAAAAAAGAAATCATGTACCATAGCAAAAATTGACTCATGAACTATACACATTCTTTCAAAACCATGTAGTATGCCATATTTCAAGATTTCATCTATTGGCACAGTTCCATACTTTGTTTCTTGCAAGATTTATACCCTATAACAAATCATATATTTAATATAAAAGTTATTTTTGTTCTATTAATTATAGACGGAGATAAGTAAAACAATATCGATAGATGTTTACAAATTGCACAATTAATTTTTGATATGCCAACATATACTCACAATGTAATATTCCAAATCTGGAATAGCACAGCAATCCTAATGAAATAATGCACTCCTGGGAGATTGATATACATAAATGAGTTTACAGCCCTTGGATCCCTTAGATCAGCAGATCTGGAATCTAGATCCAAAAGGGGAGAAAAAAAATCAAACTAGGTGTGGTAAACAGATCTCCCACCACCTAGTCTAGCTGAAAAACACCCTACAAGAGGGGTTGCAACTATGCACAACAAACTGCTTCAGAAATAACACAGTCTTGGATAGTACGAGTAGGAGGCCATAAAATAAGATCAAATTATGATTATACAGTAGAAAATCAGAATTACAATTAAGCTCTTTCAATATACAGTAGAATACAGGAGACAACAAAGCAAGAAATCTTCAGAAAATAAGGCTTCAACACATGTATAAACTGTAAAATGGCTCAACAACGTTATTTTAAGGAGTTGCAGCAACTGAATATTACAACTCAGATATAGTACATATCTGTGGACAAAATATCAGATCCATTTTAGATCTAGAAACTAGATAGTCTTATTTACAAGATCCCCTTGGGGTTTTGACCAAATCATGCATAAACAAGAGTAGATTTGAATTTTAAGTTGTGGATCTGCAAAATGCTTCAGAAATTTCTGAAGATGACTTTACATTAAAATATATCATATATAAATATAACATGGATCAACAAGCTAATCCATGGAACACCAAAGTGAGAGGCAAAGCCCAACACTAGAGATCTCTCATCAAAATTGGGATAAAAAAACCCTACAAAACCTCTAATGAAAATAACGCAGTTCATCAATGAAAACTGCGCTGTAGCTTGAATGAAAATGATGGCCTGATGCCAAGATAAAAATCTGAAGCTCAAATAGTGGATGCACTCTTCTAGGAGGTTAAAAGACACACTCCATGAGAAGAGCCTCCAATACAAGCTAGATCTCTGCAGATCTAGAATCCCACTTGCTGCAGCTTACAAAAGCAAGCAAACCCTCACTCAATCTGTGCTGCAATTAGAAGTAGAGCTTGGCCCAAATCTTGATAGTGGATCAAATCAGCAAATACTCCTCCAAGAATCCTCAAGGGAGGAGGTGAAATCCATGCATAGGAACTCCAAGTGCTAAGAATCGCAATTCTCCAGTAAACAACAGAGAATAGTATTTGTCTAAACAGACAAGATACTTAGAAATATAATCAATAAGCAACCTTCTCTTTCTGCCTTCCCCTTCCTTTTATAAGATGAAATCCTTTGCAAACCCTAAACCAACTTGATGGGTTAGCTCCTTTCACATGAGGGGCCTCCTTCTAGAACTGCACTGTCCCTTCATGAGATACATTGAACCTAGACAACGCTATAGATTTGGTCAAGGTTGACCTAGTCTCACAGCTCAAACCCCTTTCACACCTGCAAGTATTTACATGGCCCTGATTTATCCTTGTTCACATGGGTATTGATTTATTCAGTCTTTTCAGGAGTTGTACATGTCCTCCTTTATTCATTTATTCATGCAACAGAAAGTAAAACAAAAATGAGCTTGGGCTAAGTAGGAATATTACAGTCCTCCCCTCCAAAATTTTGCTTTTCCTCAAGCAAATGATAAGGTGTGAGTTGCAGTTCTTCTCCTCCTTCATTGATGGCATCATCAATGATCAAGTCCTCATCATAAGCCAAGTGCTCATCAAGCCAATACATCATGAATTGTTCCTCCAAGGTCAACATAAGATGTGCATATTCCATCCCACTAGGAGTGAAAAACTCAACAGAAATAAACATGTCTAGAACAATGCTCCATCTAAAACATGTATCATGAGGTACAGGTGAAAGTTCCAAACCATGTGGTACATACAAGCTGCCCACCCTCTGTCTATACAATCCCATAAACAATACAACTATATCATCCAAGTATGGAAGAAAGACTACATATATGCTAATAGAAATATGAACTTGAGGAGGTGGGTCAAAATCCCACATGTGATGCCAGCGCAGTGCATCACCTGCCTGCATTAGATCAAGGTGTGGTGAGTGGAATTCCCACCAGAAATTTACTGCATGAGTCACCTTAACATGGCTAAAGATGATAGATAAGTTTGGTGCCTTTGGAAAGCACCCATCATGAGAAGGAATTTCCCTTCACACAATAAGGGAGTGGCCAAGTTCAACATCTCTATTGGCCCACCACAAATCATGAGATCCACATGATCTCTCACTCCCTTTAGGAGTCATATCCTGCAAAAACATGGCAAAGGAATGTAATCAATTATAAAATACAACTTGCTTGGCATGATCAGATCCTTTACCATCATAGTCCTTCATACAAATGGAGTTGTGCATGAGCATTCATCTCCTTTCAAGCAAAGGAAGAGCTGGCTGAGATGACTCTTGCAAAGAGTCCATTGGCTGCCCTAATTCTCCATAGCTAATACACTCTTGAAAGTGCTGATGTAATTCCTCTCTCATGCCTTCCCAATCAAAGCTCCTCATGATTAGGGTATAGATCTTCATTGAATGCATATGGTTGAAGAATAATTCTTCATGTGCCCCTTGTAGTATCTTTTGCTTGAGCTTGGAAGCTCTAGCCAAGAAGACCTTACCATGATAATAGATGACTCCCCCTTGGGCTAAGTAGCCCTCTTCTTGCTGCATGTCATCTAGTATCATACCTGTGTGGAGATATTTGGAATACTCTACAAGCAGTTGAGATTTCCAATACAGATCCACACTGCTCAACAATGACAGCACTGCTGATACATCCATGGGAGTGCTTGTCATGTTTCTGACCTACTTCTTGACATCTATCATGCCAAATTTGCTTGTTGGAAGGCTGATCCTCCCATTATTCTCCTCCCACAGCGCAGATTCAGGAAAGAGAAAAGGTGACAGTGATGTAGGAAGAAGATCCCCCTCATTCTTGAGCTGTCCCAAGCCCTCCAGCACTGTAACTTGGTCTCTCATTGCTCCAATACTTCCTGGATCTAGATTTGGAGTAGCACTTTGTGAGGCTTTCCCAACAAGATCTGAATCCGGTGGCATCCCAAGAGGCTTTCCACTAGACAATAATGTCCCTTGCATCATTCTCATGAACATAAGAGAAGGGATTATAAGATCCCTGCTTCCACTGTGCAAATACATCTATGTTTATTGTGTGGAAGTACTAGGTGAAGGATAAGTGTTCATGCCTTGAATAATTTGTGGTTTCCCACTCTTCAAGTCCACCCACTCCATCTGCAAAGTTTTCCAATTAGTGGTCAGATTCCCCAAAGTAATCAACCATTGGACACCCAGAATGATATTGGTGTCTGGTATGTCAACTACAAAAAAGTGATCCACCAGAGTGTAGGATCCCATAGTGACAAAGAGTGAGGGGACATATTGCATGAATTTCATGGTTCTATCTCCTGGGACCAACACAAAGAATCCCTCAAAAGTGTCAGTGGGGATTGCTCTCCTTTGCACAAGATGAGCATAAATAAAGTTGTGGGTTGCCCCACTATCAATCAACACAGATACCCTTTGATTCATGACTGAACCTTGTACTCTTAGGGTCAAGTACTTAGGCACTCCTCTCAAATATGCAAGAGTCCCACTTATTGGAGCAAAGGCTCCATCCCCATCTCTGGATGGTGTTGGATATTCCTCATCATTATCAGTGCTGTGACCCCTCCTGGGTTCATCATCTCCATCTTCCTCCTCAAAATATGAGAAGACTTCTATGTAGTGTGCTTTCCCAGCAGCACATCTATGTCCCGATGCCCATGACTCTTGGCAGGTGAAACACAATCTCTTCTTTCTCAACTCCCTCCTGAGTTCAATATCAAGAGCTTATTCAAAGAGCTCTCCTTGGAAGGAGCAACTTTTCCTTCCTTCCCCTTAGAAAAGTGAGGGGCCTTGCTCTGGAAAGTTGCCTTTGCTTTTGGCAAGACATCTTGGAGGTCTCTAGCCCTCTCAATGGAATTATGCAAAGTGATGGGCTTGGTAGATTTAACCAACCCATGCAAAGGTTCCTCCAGGCCATCGATGAACATGTAAACCGTCCTTGCTACAGATAGATCAAGAACCATGATTGATAATCTCAGAAACTCAGAGATATAAGTTTCTGCATCCTTTGATTGCTTCAGCTTTGCAAGGCTTATGAAGGGTGCTTCAGGATCCTTCCTGTCAAACCTCTCCACTAGCCTTCTAGTAAACTCATAATAGGTAGTCACATTGATATGTCCCAATGTAGACAACCCATGGAACCACCAATTGTGTGCCTCACCTTCAAAGTGCAGCGATGCAATCTTGATGGCTTCAATCTTAGGGACTTTTTTCAACTGAAAGTAGATATCCAGATTTTCTACCCATGCCTTGGTAGAACTAGAGGATGACCCATCAAACTTGGGCAAAAATAATCTGCCCATAGAGTGGTGTCTATCTTGATTATGAAAGAACCCACCATCTCTATACTGTTGTCTTGGCCTTCTTCTGTCTTTGAGGTGACAAAAATCTTGGAAACTCAAGTGGTCCTTGAATCTCTGACTCTGAGAATCATACTCCACAAAGTAATCTTCAAGAGATGCTTGCTCTGGTGGTCCTTCATTCTCCATAGCCAAGAAGGTAGGCATAGTGGAGCTTGTGAGGCTTGTGGCTGGTTCACTGGTTGAGCATTCTAGTGATGAGACATGTCAGAGCTTTCCCCTGGATGAAATATCCCAAGAGATTCCCTCATTTTTTCCATCCTCATCTCTTTTATCTCTTTGGCAAGATCTTGCACGACCACCAACAGAGTTCTTGCAAACTCTTCTCCTTCTTTATCACTTGCAGTCTTAGGGGATTTACCCTTGTCTTGATCATCAGTAGTGTAATAATACTTCTTGTGAATTCCGTTCTGATACCTCTTCTCCCTCTCATTAAGAGGTTCATCTTCTTCTGAATGAAACATGGCTGTGGTGCTCCAAGGAAAGTACAGGCTGTGCCAAGAAAGGAGCTCTGATACCACTATAATATTCCAAATTTGGAATAGCACAAAAAGCCTACTGAAATAATGCACTCCTAGGAGATTGATGTACAGAAATGAGTTTACAGCCCTTGGATCCATTAGATCAGTAGATTTGGAGTCTAGATCCAAAAGGCGAGCAAAAACAAATCAAAATAGGTGTGGTAAACAGATCTCCCACCACCTAGTCTAGCTGAAAAACACCCTACAAGAGGGCTGCAGCTATGCACAACAAACTGCTTTAGAAATAATGCAGTCTTGGATATTATGAGCAGGAGGCCATAAAATAATATCAAATTATGATTATACAGTAGCAAATCAGAATTACAATGAAGCTCTTTCAATATACAGTAGAATACAGGAGACAATAGAGCAAGAAATATCCAGAAAAGAAGGCTACAACACATGTATAAAATGTAAAATGGCTCAACAACATAATTTTAAGGAGCTGCAACAACTGAATATTACAACTCAGATCTAGGACAGATCTTTGGACAAAACATCAGATCCATTTCAGATCTGGAAACTAGATAGTCTTATTTACAAGATCCCCTTGGGGTTTTGACCAAATCATGCATAAACAAGAGTAGATCTGAGTTTTAAGTTGCAGTTCTGCAAAATGATTCAAAAATTTCTGAATATGACTTTACATTAAAATATATCAGATCTAAACAGAACATGGAACAACAAGCTAATCCATGGATCACTAAAGTGAGAGGCAAATCCCAACACTAGAGATCTCTCATCAAAATTGGGATCAAAACACCCTGCATAACCTCTAATGAAAATAACGCAGTTCCTCAATGAAAACTGCGTTGTAGCTTGAATGACAATGATGGCCTAATGCCAAGATACAAATCTGAAGCTCAAACAGTGGATGCACTCTTCCAGGAGGTTAAAAGACACACTCCATGAGAAGAGGCTCCAATACAAGCTAGATCTCTGCTGATCTAGAATCTCATTTGCTACCGCTTACACAAGAAAGCAAACCCTCACTCGATCTGCGCTGCAATTGGAAGTAGAGCTTGGCCCAAAGCTTGATAGTGGATCAAATTAGCAAATACTCCTCCAAGAATCCTCAAGGGAGGAGGTGAAATCCCTGCATAGGAACTCCAAGTGCTAAGCATCACAATTCTCCACTAAACAACAGAGAATAGTATTTGTCTAAACGGGCAAGATACTCAGAAATATAATAAATCAAAAACCTTCTCTTGCTACCTTCCCCTTCCTTTTATAAGATGAAAGCCTTTGCAAACCCTAAACCACCCTGATGAGTTAGCTCCTTTCACATGAGGGGCCTCCTTCTAGAACTCCGTTGTCCCTTCATGAGATACATTGAACCTAGACAACGCTGTAGATTTGGTCAAGGTTGACCAGTCTCACAGCTCAAACCCCTTTCACACCTGCAAGTGATTTATTTACATGGCCCTGATTTATCCTTGTTCACACGGGCATTGATTTATTCATTCTTTTCAGGAGTTTTACATGTCCTCCTTTATTCATTTATTCATGCAATAGAAAGTAAAACAAAAATGAATATTCCTCTTAGCTTGGGCTAAGTAGGAATATTACACACAACCCATATTTAACGCAATGCCAATAAATTCGTCTGATGGTTCTTCTTTGTATGTTAGCACCTGTTTGAAGACATTCAATAATGATTTTTGTAAAACAACTTAAAATAAACAAAAATGAAATCTATTTAAGTTGTTATAAGGAAGTAAAAATTACTCACAAACTTAGATATCAACCCTTTTCTTCCCTATTGTCTTGTTTTATGTGCTGAATGGCTTCCGTTTTTTTTTCTTTTTTGCAAGAAAACACTTGAAAATTAATATTTAATGATAAATTGTTTATTTATTGTACCTAATGATCGAAAAATTCAATGAATACATATTACATTTGAAACACGTTGTTGTTGAGATGGCTCCTCCTGTGATGCAATTTTTTCCATTTCTTTGACCATCTCCTTGTACACCTTTTTGGACATTCCTACTGGCATATTTCTGATATCAACTCGTTCATCTTTTGATATTTTCATAATCTTCCTAAAAATGTAACATGAAAATAAAATATTTAATTTTTATATTGATATATGACAAGTAAATATAACAAAAGTGATATTTATAAATAATTCTAGGCAAACATTTAAAGGAATATTAAATTTTCATTCCTTTTTTTGTTGTTGTACGTTTTTTCTATTGAAAGTATGACATGTCTCATTGACCAATTCTTTGGAAACTCTTCCTATAGTTTAGATAAAATTTGGTTCCTGGAATCATTGGATTGATTTTTATATTGTAAGTGGAAAGAACGTCTATACATTTGTTCCATTAGATCCCTCAAACTTTTGTAAAAGTTTTTCTCCCTTTCATTAACCTCCAGAACCACTCTAGATGAGCTAAGGAGAAATTCATTTTCTTTTCTTAGAAAAAAAATCCTTTTCTGAGTTGCTGGTCCGTGTATAACATTAAAAATATGTGAATTACTAGATTGTTTGACACATGTTTTCTAATAATTTTAAGTATATTATTAATGAAAATTAAAAAAAGAAACTCATATTGGATCGATAGTATTTTTTCATTCACCTGATTCATACTTTTACAAATTTTCCATCAAGATCTTACGCTCTTCTGGTCCTAGATCAGAAATAATCTTATCGAGCTTTGTCATTTTGTGGCTCTACATGATACACAGTGAACAATACACATTAGTTAAACTTACACATAGTTCAAAAATAATATTTTTTGTAAATAATTTACAAAGAACTTTTATTTTTTGCTTTTCTTGATGTGTTATCAATATTTTTTTTACTTGATCTCTTTTCAACCATTTCTTTATCAATATGAAACCCGTACCATTGCCAAATTTTAAGGTAAAAAAAATATATCAAGAAACCGGTGCGACATTCATGGTGTACGCACCAACGTCGGTGCGTGGTGGTATTATAAACGCACCGCCCAAAAAGTATAAAACACTGTATGATTCTCTATGTCAACAAGAAGCACCAACGCGTTACATGTTAACCACCTCACCGATTAATAGAGACAAAATAATAAAAATCATCTAGTGTTAGTTTTTGTAGCATAAACACCCCGCGCAAATAAGGGACCACCATACGGTGCTATTTGTCAACTAGGAGACCTGGTGCAATACGTTAAATGTTACATGGTGCACCGATTAACACAATCAATAATTTTTTTGCGAAAAAGTACATGCGCAGTGCGCCATAATGAAATAGCGCACCAGTGCCCTATTTTACATATGATACACTGATTTTAAAAAAATTGTTTTAATTTTTTTTATCAAACAGTATGTAGAAATTATATGCACTAAGCATGCATATGTCCTAGATTCACCTGATCTCACAATATTTAGCTTCTTGCAAAATACTGAATCATTCCACTATTAATCTTCTGCGGAAAATTAATTGCACACACATGTAAAGCATAAATAAAAATAATCGCACATAACAAAGTTGTTTTTAACCGGGAAAGCCTGAAGCTAAAAACCCCAACTATATATTATGTATCATGGAATCATATAAAAATCCTCATACGAAGCTTATCAAGCTCTCAGTACAGTACAATCGTCATACACTAATCAAGAACAATCTTGCAAATCCATGCACCGATCTTTGCCACCTGGTAGCCTGCCTCCACTGCACAATCCCTGCTGAAGAATAGCTCTGAATGAATTCAAATTACTCTTGCCTTTACTACACAATCCTCATTGGAAACTCCAATGTGTGTGTGATGCAATCAATGCATCACTATTGTCACAACAGATAGTCCATCTTGCCCTTTCACCTATCTCTCCACTGGGTCTCCACTGAAACTGCCATGCATTGTAGTTAACTGCTGTATTGTTCAGTTGATTAATGAGTTATTATTTGTGAATTAATTAACTAATTAATTCACTCCACTCTCACTAGTGTATCATTCAGTTAGACTAGATACATCTAGCTCAACTGAGTCTAACTGAATTAAACTGAATACAACTCCATAACTACTTCTTCCAACTGTGTCATAACTCTGCCACTTGAGTTCTAACTGAGTCCTCCATGAATTAGCTCGAGTAAACCCTTGGGAATTGTGTAATTCCCTTAGTCCATTGATGTGCCACATTTTTTCACTGAAACAAAGTGCTCCAAGAGAATAATTTTCTGTTTAGTGTCTGATTATTATTAAGAGCTAATAATAATCAACATGCATCTATTTTTAGATCATCGATCTATAAATAGACTTCGCCCAATATTCTAAAAATAGAATTTCATCTATTTTTCCAACTTGATCAACCATCCACAAATAACATCCTGCAACTTCTGAAATATGATCATCATGTCTAAAAATAAACATAGTCTAAAAATAGACTTGCGCCAAAAATAGCCTGCAGGCCCACTTAGTGAAGGTGACTCTTTTCACTAAGCTCATAATCTTGTTGAATCTCAACACTCCCTCTCAACAAGATAGGGATTATCCTTCAACACGATCCCGCCTCTATGGTATTCAAATTTTCTCCTGGTGAGCACCTTCGTCAAAATATCTGCATCCTAATCTTCCGTAGGAATGTACTGAAGCAACATGATCTTCCGCTGCACACAATCTCTGATATGATGATACTAGATATCAATATGTTTAGATCTATCATGAAACATAGGATTAACCGAGAGTTTAATGCAACTCTGATTATCACAATGTATCACTGTGGGATCTAAATGTGAACCAAAAAAACCAACCAGGATCTTCCTCATCCAGATAGCCTCACATGCAGCTTGACTTGCTGCCATGTATTCCACTTCCATTGAACTGAGTGCCACGGATCTTTGTTTCCTACTGTACCAAGAAACTGCTTTAGATCTGATAGTGAAAATACCTCTTGATGTGATCTTTCTTTCTGTTGGGCTTCCTGCCCAATCTGCATCTATGAAGCCATGAAAATTCACCTCATCTGTCTGTCCGTACCATAAACCATACTCAGATGTACCCCTGAGATATCTTAGGACATGCTTTCCTGCCTTCCAAAAGAGCTTGGTAGGCTTAACCATAGCTTGTGAAAGTTGGTTCACCACATAGCAAATGTACGGTCTTGTATTGACTAAATACATGAGCGAACCCACCAACTGTTGATAAATAGTGGCATCCACTATCTTTGCCGATGTAGCATCCTCTTTCTTCCAATTTACTAGAAGAGGAGTGTCGATAGGCTTGCAGCCTTGCATGTGAAACTTCTCCAGTATCTCCCGGGCATACTTGCCCAATCCAAGGAAATAATGAAGGAGGCCTAAATCCTTCATCTCAAACTCCTTTGCAAGATCTGCCTTGCATGAGTGTATCAAATGCACATCACCTGTTAGTATTAAATCATCAACATAAATTACAATGATTAAAAGCTTACCCTCCACCACAATCTGGTACAGGTTGTTAGCCACCTAAAACAATTTGTCATATCAAATGGTGGCTAGATATTTTTAGACTTCAAGAAAAAATTTCATGGCCAAATTGTGAGTTCTTAAAGTCTTATGAAGATAACTTATCCTTTAAGTTAATCTTCACTGCTGTTTCCCTCATAAATCCTGAAAAATTTCTTGTTTTCCTGAAGAAAAAGACTGCTGTAAAAACCCATTTTCCCCTTCATTTTACCCCTTCTTCCATTCATTAATAACACCATTTTCATTCCCTTTTTCTTCATAAAATTCCTCCATTTCCCTCATTTTCCTTCATTTCCTTCATAAATTCCCTTTGATAAGGTTTAAGACTCCTTTTTTAAACTTATTGGAACTCTGAAAATCCTCATAAAATCCTTCAAAAATTATTTTTTCACTAAGGCCTTAATCCCCTTTGGCCTTAGCCCCAGCTTCTTTCTTCCGCATAAAACTGGAGTTGTAACCCATAGATTAAGCCCCTATCGCGCAATCACAATTGGGGTTTTCCATTTCCTCATTTTCCTTTACGTTCAAAAAAAAAAAAAAAAACTCCGATGCGATGAAACGCTTTTCTTTTAAAACCCCCCGTCTCCTCGCTTTCTTCACAAAACCATAGCCCTACAATCGGGTGCTAAAACACTATATAAAACCTTGTTAAAACCTTTTTTCCCTTTGTATTTCATAAAAACCTGACTTTCGTTATGTTAATAAGACCCGAAGATATGTTTTAAAAACAAATCTGGGCCGTCGATCTCTGCAAGATCAATGGCCGTCGGCTCATCACATCGCACCTGTTCTTCATACCGCCCCCCGTTGATGCGATCTATGATTTAATTTGGATTGTCAATCATCCTTTGATTTGAAGGTTGATACCCCATCGCATCGCAAAAATCCTTTGGTCTGTTCCTTTTCTCCCTTCCGATTGAAATCCTGCGATTTAATCTGAACCATCGAAACCACAAGAACCGACGGCTCGGATTTAATCATGCTCCACTCGAAAGCCCTTACCATTGCACCCGCCGATTAAATCCTGGCCGTTGATCTCTCCTAGATCTAACGGTCTGTGCTTAATCGCATCGACACATTTCATTGTTGCCTTCCCCTTGCCTCCGCCGATTTCGGATTAGATCTGGGCCGTCCATTTCATAGATCCTACGATCCAGATCAAACCCGACTTCTTTGTTGTTTCACAAAGCCCCACAGTTTAAAATTCCTTCAGTGAAGATTCACTGTTGATCTTTGTAGATCAACAGTCCTTACTATACCCGATCTCCGCTCGACCCCCGTCTCATATTGCTTTCATTTCCCCAAGATTAAATCTAAGCAGTTGATATTTTAGATCCTACGGTCCATATTCAACTCGATAGGCACAACTCCTTTGGGACCTACCTTCCCCGTCGAAAAATCTCCATTGTCCATTCCTTTGATCTGATGGTCCACATCTAAACCGCCCTTTACTTCACCCACCTTTTTTGTCCGTGCATCTTACCTCCATTGCGCTCTTCTCACAACCGTCCGATCTGACACCCCAAATCCGATGACCAGCGCGTGATATCGCGTGATTTTGCGCCCGGAAGTTAACGTTTTAAATTTACGTGATATGGGTGGTTTTAAAAATCCACGTGTAAAATGATAACACATATCGTGTTCCAAAAGGCAATACCTCCTTTCCCCCTTTTTTCCATGCAAAAACCATCCTAGTTTTCCACTAAACCGCTTTCTCCACCGCGTTAATATTTTTATCTTTTAATCTCCGCCATTCATTCTTTTCATCCAATGGCCTAGAGTAAATCCTTTCCCCATCCATTTTCCCATCATCCAAACCCCCAGCACTTCGTTCAAGGAATCCCGACCGTTGATCATCCTAGATCACGACTCCCATTCATCCCACGTACAAATTTCATTTAAGCCCATTTTCACTTCCGCCAAAGGTTTTCTCCCATTTCTTTTACAATTTCCTCCATTCCGCTATAATATCACCCCCCTCTGCATTATAAACTCCCGATTAATCTCGGCCGTTGATTAATCTGATCTAGCGACCCGGACTTAATCTAACTCTCATTCACCCAACCGCCACCCCATTTGACCCCAACAAGCAATCTTCGCCGTTGGTTGATTTCATCCAACGATCACAATTAAATCCGAGCCTCCAAAGCAGTTTAAACCTATCCCCGCGGGATTTTTATAATTTTTGCTTGTTTGTGCAGGTTTTTAAAGGTTGTTCCATTGTTTAAGAATAAATGAATGGTCGGGGATGACGATCCCTCAGGCCGATATCAATAGAGAAAACAAATTTGCAAAGGTTCACATCATGATTTATCCATGCATCATGAGCATTGATAACATTATAAGACCCTCTGTATGCCTGCGCAGCAACAAAACACAGTAAACCTTGATCAGATAAAAAGTATCAGTGTCCAGGGATAAAATCAAAGCAGAAATCAATGTTTGAAGGTTTTAAACACAATTTTGAGGGATTATGGCAATAATTTGACTATCAAAAGCCTAATCCACTCAGTTGAAGACCGTATGAAGACCTGAAGACAGAGATTAAGCCAATTAAGCCTAAAACACAAGATTAAAGAAAATTAACAGTGTTTTAGGCTATAACAATGAGATCTATCAGTCCGAGAAGCCTCCACTACCACATCAGAGGCTAATTGAATCCTCTCCAGCTACCAAAAGCCACCTGCATCCTCAAAGAAATCAAAGAAGGCTAGAGTTATTACCTCAGTCAGTGATATTTTGCTTAAGTGGCCAGAGTTATTGCAAATCCTGCCTAAAAGAGTTGTAAAGTCAACAAACTCTGCTAAGCTGCTGAAATACTTAATGAAAACCAATTAATGCAGAGAAATATCAGAAATCTTCTCTATTGAGCCCCTCAAAGGCCAAGAAGCATTAAACTGTATTAATTGGGCTTGGAGATCTTTTCTCTGATTCCACCTCCTCATTCCTTCTATAAAAAATTCTGTAGAAGATGAGATAATGTTGGTCACTGCATATCTGTTGCCTGTAAATAGTTTTCTGAAGCTTCTGTAAGCACTGTTTGTAATTGAAGATACCTAAGTTGAGATGAGAATTTTGAAGCTTTAGAGAATCACTGGACTTGATGATTGTAACTAATTTGAGCATCAAATACAAGCTGACTTATGGGATCCTGGTCTATGTCAATGGTGATGTGTTTCTAATTGTAAATTGTTATTTTCTTTTTGTTTTCATTCTGTCCACTTTCTCTCATAAAGAACAACAAATATAGAGTTAGGATTCACTGTCAAAAGTACCCTACTCTCACTGATAAGCTTTATCTTTATGTTTTCCTCCAATTGTGTATTTAGGAATGATTTAATACAACCCAAGTAGTTAAGGAATGTTGGTGTTCCCACATATTACTGTCTGAACTTTAAACATTGTTCTTGAATGCTATTTTCATTACTTGCTAAGTAGAGTTGGACTAGGAAATTTTATGGTTTTCCCTGTCTTCTAGTTTTCCTCCAAAGTTTGTTTGAAAGTTTTCCTTTTGAATATGCTAAAAGCAGGATAGGTTCAAAGTCCTTACTTGATCTTAATCTATTCTAAGTGTTTTAAATGTTTTCTATCGAAAGTGCATCAAAAGCAGGCTAGTTTCAAAGTACTTACCTGATCTTAGATTAATTTTATGTCTTTCTTAAGTGCATGCCAAAAGCATGATAGTTTCAAAGTACTTAATTGATCTTAGGCTTCTCTTTGTTCTTCATTTGTTTGATTTCCCCTTCTTATTGTTTCATTCCATTCCATAAAATCAACTTAAAGAGATCCTTAGACATAGATGACTTTCCCCATGGACCATTCTTGAAACTTGCTATTTCAATTAAATCCTATTATGACTCCATAGCCCAATGGATTGAAGTTGCTTCTTGCCTATCTTGTTAATTGAATCAATATTTCACTTTCATACACCTTCACCCTTCATTTAGACTTCCTTCACCTTCATTTTATCCTTTCCCAACCAAAAAATAAACAAAACCTTGTTCTTCATAACTAGCCTAATATCACATTTCAAACTTTAAAAGATAAATCAATCTTTACACTTATAGAGAGATCCCTCTATGGATTCAGGAGGGCTAGATCCTAGAATCCCAAAGTGGTTCAAATGTTGTCTCTGCAGCTTTAGTCTTTCCAATCTGCTAAAATTACAGATTCCTAACACAGGTTTGCATCCGCCTCACTCTTGGTGAAGCCAAGTCCAATGAAATAGATATCGATCCGAGTGTACCAAGCACGCGGTGCTTGTTTCAACCCATACAACGCTCTTTTGAGCCTGCACACATGTGAATCACTGCTAAAGCTCTCAAATCCTTCAGGCTGCTCAATGTACACCTCTTCCTCAATGATCCCATTAAGGAATGCAGTCTTCACATCCATCTAATGAATGTGCGAACCCATCTGCGCTGAGAGAGCAAGGATGGTCCGTATGGAAGAATACCGTGTGACAAGTGCAAAGCTTTCTTCATAGTCAATCCCCTCAATCTGTGAGAAGCTCAGGGCATAAAATCTTTCCTTATACTTCTCGATGCTCCCATCAATAGCTTGATTTACCTTGTAGATCCATCTTGATCCTATAACTAATTTTCCCACCGGCCTTTGAACAATATCCCAAGCACTGTTTTTGACAATGGAGTCATACTCCTCCACCATGGCATCTACCCATATGGGCTCCTGAATTGCTTCTTCGAAAGAAGATAGCTCTGTCACGATACACTTTCTCATAAGAGCCATGTATCCAGTAAATCGGTTAGGTGACTGTCTCTATCTACGCTGTGATGTAGGGACTCTTACATTCTATGTTGCATCAAGCTTTAGTCTCTCAGCTTCTGTGGTACACTTTTTGCCTTATCTGATGTTTGGTTCTGCATGAGTGGACTCCTCCACTCCATGAATCTCCTCCTATGGCTGATCCACATCTAGAGGCTCATATTTGGGAACAAGAAGTTGCTCCCCCACATGCAAGTGTAGCTCCCTCTCAAGCGACAACTTCATGGCTTTCACCTCATTGAATTTTATATCTTGTCGCACAAAAATCATTTGACTGTCTGGAAAATACAAACGATAGTTATGGGGTGTTTCTGTGTACCCCACAAATATCCCAACTTTTGCAACCGGCTCCATCTTCTTCCTAGCATCCTTTGTCACATGAATGTAAACAGGTGAGCCAAAAATATTCAAATGAGAAATATCAGGCTTTTTACCAGTAAAAGCTTCTTCGGGTGAACTCATGCCAAGTACTCTATGAGGACAATAGTTTTGCACATAAACTGCAGCTTTGCATGCTTCCGCCCACAAGTGCTTCGGTGGGCCCTGGTCATGTAGCATTTCTCGTGCAACACCCACGATCATTCTATTATTTCTCTCCGCAACCCCATTATTCTGTGGGTTATGAGGCGATCTGAGTTCTCTTTGAATTTCTTCTTTGCTACAGAAGTCTTTGAATTCGCTCGAGATGTATTCACCACCATTATCGCTCCGTAGAGCTTTCACTTGCTTCACCGACTCCTTCTCCACCAATGCCTTGAACTCATAGAACTTTGATAAAATTTCACTCTTCTTCTGCATGAAGAAGATCCAACATCTACGAGAATAGTCATAAAAAATATAACATAATACCTGTGTTTTTTTGTTGAAGCAACCGAGAAAGGTCCACATGCATCTGTGTGAATTCTCTCCAGGATCACCAAAGCACGGTTCTCCTTCTCATGAAAGGTGGTCTTCACAAAATTACACATAGTACATCCTTTGCACCGATCTGACTGAGCAAGAGTACCCTTGGGAAGTCCAGTAAAATCTACTGCAAAATCTTCAAAGCGCCATGGTGAAGATGGCCCAATCTCCTATGCAATAATTCGCCCTCATCCTAGCTCACCACTTCTTCTACTTTGCCCACCATTGTAGTGTAGCCATCTACCTCCATCTTGTAGAGATTCTTAATTCGAACCCCTATCTTCTTGGTTTGACCCATTGTTTTATGTCGAAGGAAGGCTTTTCCCTCACTGAAAACAACATCATAACCCTTATCTTCCAGCATTACGACTGAGACCAAGTTCTTCTTCAGACTTGGAACATGCATAAAATTCTTCAACAAGAATGGATTACCAGGCTCTCTCTCAAAGATAATGGTCCCAATTCTAGTCACACTGTACCGACCATCATCGCCCATCTCTATATGCATCTGGAGGTCCTTCTCCTCCAAGTCACTAAACAACTCTTTGTCTCCCGTCATATGGAAAGACGCACCACTATCAAGATACCGCACCTATCCCATACAACTTGAAACCAAGCATGCAATCAAAGAGAAATCAAGTTCAAATTGTGAGGCTAAGGCCTCTCCAGGTTCAAATCCTACAACCTTCTTGTTCCTCTTCTTCTCTGGACAGTTAGTGGCAAAATGTCCATGTTCGTGACAGTGAAAACACTTCACTTTGGACAAATCCTGCTTCTTGCCATTAGCATAGGATTTTGAAGGATGTTTCTTCCCCTTCCATTTCCTTGCTTTGGCAGCCAAAGCGTAATTCTCTTCATCTTCATTCTTCGATGAAGATCCATCCCTGGTACCCCGCCTTATCTCCTCCTGCACAAGATCCGACCAAAGTCGCTCCCATCCTGGTAGTTTCTCCCATCCATTGACAGAGTATTCGTAGCTATGCCAACTCTTCAGAAGCCCAAGGAGAGCCAAGCTCACCAAGTATTCATCATAAACAGTAACCCCCACACTTCCCAGTTCATCCTTGCAGTGGACAAACTTCGTGAGGTATTTTGGAATACTGTCGCCTTTCTCCATTTTTATTTTTCTGAGCTTGTCTTTAAGCACCAACTTCCTCTTGTCACTTTTGCTTTGGAACAAGTCTGTCAAAGCCTTCCACATTAAGAATGGAGTGGCTTTCTTGTGAAGGATAGACACAATATGGTCCTTCACACCTTCCAACATAATTCTCCTCGTCTTTGTTGTCTTCTTTTTCCATGCGTCAAGTAATTAAGCATCACTAGATCTTGACTTAGGAACATCACTATCAATGAACTCCTTCAATCCATTATCCTCCAACACTGCCTCCATAATGTCTTTCCAAGCTATGTAATTCGAGCTCCCATCAAGGGCATACTCCAATCGCAACCCATTGAAATCCATTTCAATGTATACTCAACTTCTGCACCAGGAATCTTCTGTAGAAAATTCGAATTTTCCACCAACACAAACTCACTTTACAATTGAAATCTTCAATTAACAATGCTCCGATACCATGTAGAAATTATATCCACTAAGCATGCATATGTCCTAGATTCACCTGATCTCACAACATTTAACTTCTTGCAAAATACTGAATCATTCCACTGTTAATCTTTTGTGGAAAATTAATTGCACACACATGTAAAGCATAAATAAAAATAATCGCACATAACACAGTTGTTTTTAACCGGGAAAGCCTGAAACTGAAAACCTCAACTATATATTATGTATCATGGAATCATATGAAAATCCTCATACAAATCTTATCAAGCTCTCAGTACAGTACAATCATCATACACTAATCAAGAATAATCTTGCAAATCCATGCACTGATCTTTGCCACCTGCTAGCTTGCCTCCACTACGCAATCCCTGCTGAAGAATAGCTCTGAATGAATTCGAATTACTCTTGCCTTGACTACGCAATCCTCATTGGCAACTCCAATGTGTGTGTGACGCAATCAATATATCACTATAGTCACAATAGATAGTCCATCTTGTCCTTTAACCTATCTCTCCACTGGGTCTCCATTGAAACTGCCATGCATTGTAGATAATTGTTGTATTGTTCAGTTGATTAATGAGTTATTATTTGTGAATTAATTAACGAATTAATTCACTCCACTCTCACTAGTGTATCATTAAGTTAGACTAGATACATCTAGCTCAACTGAGTCTAGCTGAGTTAAACTAAATACAACTCCAGAACTACTTCTTCCAATTGTGTCATAACTTTGCCACTTGAGTTCTAACTGAGTCCTCCATGCATTAGCTCCAGTAAACCCTTGGGAATTGCGTAATTCCCTCAGTCCACTGATGTGTCACATGCAATGCCAGCAGAAACAAAGTGCTCAAGAGAATAAGTTGTTGTTTAGTGTCTGATTATTATTAAGAGCTAATAATAATCGACATGCATCTATTCTTAGATCGATGATCTATAAATAGACTTCGCCCAATATTCTAAAAATAGAATTTCATCTATTTTTCCAACTTGATCAACCATCCACAAATAGCATCCTGCAACTTCTGAAATATGATCATCATGTCTAAAAATAGACATAGTCTAAAAATAGACTTGCGCCAAAAATAGCTTGCGGGCCCACTTAGTGAAGGCGACTCTTTTCACTAAGATCATCATCTTGTTGAATCTCAACACAGTACTTGCGCGGTGTGCTGGGGTGATCCAACACACCAGTGCGCTAGGTTACGTCGGGCGCACCGATAATTTTTTTTTTTGTTTTTTTAAAATTCACGCAAGGGCCGACATGGATTGGGATCCAACTATGCAAGTCGTCCTGTGTGTTGGATGTCATTGGCCTATATATAGAAATACAAACCCTATAAATCTAAAATGAAAAGCCCTAATTCTGAAATCATAGAAACAGGGAGAAGAAAGGGCATAAACAAAAATAATGAAGGGTTTAGGGTAAATTTGTTTTTTTTTTATTATTATTGAAAATGAAAAAAATTTGATTTTTTTTCTTACTGCATAAAAAAGATGCAGAAAAAGTAAAAAAAATAATAAAATTTAATCACGGAGATCGTTTGAAATTCTATGCTACAGGTTTTTAATCACTAGAGGTTTGGAATTCTGATTGTCTGAATACTTCTGTTCGAACATATTTCGCTGCTCCACAGTGCTCTCGTGCTCTCTTGCTCCAGGTATGTCTCCTGCAAATCTCTTGCTGAATTTTTTTGCAAAAATTGTGAAATAATGAAAAGTGTTTAGTATTTAAAGAATTGTTTTATGAAATTAGATTTTCAAAAATATTTTGCCACCCATTTTTCAATTTACTGCTTTTTTTCACTTAAATAAAATAGAGTTGCACTTTTTTTATTTGTAGTTATTCGTCACGGGTGCGTCATTAAATAGCACCGCATCAGTGTGTCCGTTGATAACACACCACCGATGCACAGTAACTAAAACACACCGGTTTGGTTATCTGTACATTAGTACCGATAACAAGAATTCCATTCTTAAGGCAGCAAATTACTTTTAGGTGTGTACACCAAAATTTATTGTCGATTTTTCTCAAATGAAGGGAGAAAATATCATAATTATATCAAATAGAAAATTCTTCAAAATCCAGCTCGTTCCATAATATTTCTAAAATTCCATCGTGGAGTTCTCCCTATCCATCTCGAGATGTAATATTTACTTCATATTTTATTTATATTTTCATTATCTAATTGAACTTATGTTTTTTATCCATGTCAATCATGCACAACGTAATTAAATTTATAATGTATACAAATTTGCAAGTTCATGCAGATTTAGAATCGAGTTTAGATGCACAAAATATTCAAATAGCTCCAAAATGTCAGAAGCTCTTATCAAGAGTAGCATACCGCAAGGCGCATTTGGTAGATGAAAATGGACAGCCGCTTCACCCTGCCAATTGTAACAATTATTGCATATTCTAGCCACAATCCTAGGACAATGATGGTAATAATTATAATTGTTTGGTATAATGATCAATGTAATTATTCCAACGTCAAACCAATAAATCATGAAATATTTTCAACGTGTTTACTAATAAATATTATATATTTTGTACTAATCATGTTAATTTTTTTTTTTTAATTATTAGGATTTTAGTGATGATGAACGACCTACCTACCATCTTCCGTTGCACCCCACGACAATGTCAAATCGAGAGAAGACTATATTAAGAGAAAAAATAAGAGAGGAACGATACCAAGAATGGTTGAATCAACCACCGATTCAATTCCTACTACGTCCAGATTCACCAATTAGGAATGACTACAAAAATAGTAGTTCTTCACAAGCTGGCAATGGAGGCAATCAAATAGAGGTTGGTATGGATGATTACTTAAGGGATACGACTGCTATGGAGACAATGGTGTTAGATGCATTCCAAAACGATGATCAGCTAGGGGATGCTGCTCATATCACTGACACCTTTTTCGAAAGCCTTAAATTTGCTTCCACCACCCCTCTCTTTGGACTTGGTGGTCAATAAAAGTCTACCTAGTTGGGGAAAACAATGTTACTGTACAACCTAAAAGAAAATTTTGGCTTGTTGAATGCATGCTTCTCAGAAATTTTGAGGTAAGTTACCATAAAGTCCTCCCTTATATAAATTTGAGAAATATAATCAGTACATAATGAACATTACAAATGGTCAATTTTATGAAAGTTAACAATTATATCGGCATTAATGGACATTTATTAATATTTTCCATGATCACCAACTACAGGTTATTCAAATATAAGGTTCTTCCGAGTGATAATGTCTTTCCCGGTAGCTGCGAAGAGGAAAATAAATTGTTGAAAATGTTGGGTGTTGAATACATATCATATCATGCATGTCCAAATGATTGTATTCTATATAGAGGAGAATATTCAGACAAAGAGACATGTCTGAAATGTGGGCATGAAAGGTATGATAAATAAAAAAAGAAGAGTAAATCACGTACTGGTCCTCCTTTTAAGATATTGAGGCACATGCCTATAATCCCAAGGATTCAAAGGCTATTTCGTTGCAAATAATTAGCTATGTTGCAGGGATGGCATGCCTCACACAGAAGTGAGTTGGGAGTTATGCGAATCCCAACTGATTCAATAGCCATGAAGCATATAGAGGATACATGGCCCAAAAAATTCAAGGATGAAGTACAAAGTCTACAACTCCACATAGCCATGGATGAAGTCAACCCATATTCCCTCCTGCCAACTATTTTGTTTGGCCTATAGTAGTGATCAATAAAAATATCCCCCCATGGTTGTCCGTGAAGAATTAACATCTTATGTTGGCTCTCATAATCCCTGGTAGAAGACAAGTGAAGAATATGGATGCCTACTTACAACCACTAGTAGATGAATTAAAGGAATTATGGGATGGGAAAAATGTATACGACGTATCAAGACTCATCGTAGCAGAGAGGAGTTTATGTTGTATGGCATATGTTCTTACGTGACACATGATTATCCAGGCTTAGGATTTTTCTCTGGTAAATTACATGTTTAATTTATTGATTTGTTTATATACGTAACAATATTATTTCACACATTAGTTATTTAATTCGTTTTAATTGTTCTGATATTAATGATATTATTTAACGTTCCATGCATATAAATTGTATACAATAATCTCGCAGGTCTTGTAACAAAAGGGTATTTTGGATGTAAATGTTTTGGACCTTCTCTGAAAGCTAGATGGTCCAAGGACCTATGAAAGCCAGTGTATGATTTCTACAAGGTATTCCTCCCAGAAGAACACCCTTATAGAAGAGCATCATCCGATTTCAATGGTAAATGAGAGAGAACCCAAAGGCCTCGAATAACAACACCAGCTGAATGGATTAGATCATATGAGAGAGAGAAGGAGAAGGAGTTCATAGAAATGTTCGATTCGAATGAGGAGCCTATGTTCGATGGTCCAAAATTCTTCGATACCTATGTTGAGAAATTTCCTATTGGAATAAAAACGAAATCTATATTTTAGAACCTCCCATATTGGGAGCATCTTAAGATTACCCACTTATTAGTTCCCATGCATATATTTAAAAATGTTTCATCTACTTTATGGAGGAACATATCATCAAAACAAAGTGACACATTGGCTGTTAGGAAAGATACTATTACTTCAAAAACTGAAAATAAAGATTGGCCAATACGATTAGAAAGTACAAGATTAGAGGCAGGCATTGGTCCCTCTAATTCATGGTATTTCAAAGAAGGTGATGTCCCATGGATTTTAAAAAAATATGATCTTTCTTTGGCAAAGGAAGTTATAATGGGTGTGAGGGTGCCATCTTCATACGGGTCTTCACTACGATGCTGCTTCACTATGGATGACCATTTTTCAGGGTTGAAATCACATGACCATTTGAATCTTCTAAGAGTACGTATTTTATTATTTGTTAGATTAATAAATTTTACCCCATGCAAGGATCATAAAACATAACTAATTTTGTATGTTATTTCACGTGTTTATAACATTGCAGTGTCTTTATCATTTGTTCGTTCATGGGTGTGTGAAACATAAATTCCCTCAAGACTTAGGACGTGCCATATCTAAATTATTAGAATTTGTACGTTGGATCAAGTCAAAGGAGATTCATATGGCTAGCATTCCACGATGGCGTCAAGAGATAGTTTAGATTGTTTGTATGTTTGAGAAGGAATTGCCGATGAGTTTCATGGACTTCCAGGTTCATCTTATAATCCACCGAGTAGATGAGCTTGAATTAGTTGGGGGGGTTTCTTGTCATTGGATGTTCTTTTTGGATAGGTACATGAAGAAATTGAAAGGTTTTGTTTGACAAAGGGAAAAACCCGAGGGGTCTATGGCAAAGGGGTACATATCATATCAGTATTTCTATTATGCTAGTGATTACATCAAGCAGATCAACAACAGACTAGGTGTGGTGATTTGGGACGATGAAAGGGATGAAGACAAAAGAGAAGGGGAGTCGCTCCAAACGAGTGGAAAAAAGCACTTGATAAGTGACTCAAAATTTTTCAAATTTACACAAATTAAATATTCATGTTGAACTTCGATATAATGTATATTTTTATCTCTATGTACTATATAATGTTAGTTTGATTTCATCAGTGAATGCAGAAATTGAAGCAATCAATAAATTCATTCTTTACAATTCCGAAGCGACACAACCATGGGTCGCATTGTACGAAAAAAAGAGGATGAAATGGGATAGTGACAGGAAAGAATTCAGACAATTGAATGGTATAAGTGTGCCTTATCGCGATCATTTAAAAGAAAATATGCCAAAAATATGTCCCAACAGTTGGGTTGTTGACCAAGTCAGAGAGAAATACGGTGCAACCGGTCGTTACCCGCGTGCTGAAGAGGATGTGCTAAACGTAGGTATTGGGCGCAACAACTCGGTAATAATCTATTTAATTTATATGTACATTTGAAACTTAATAATGCACCTTTCAAATGTAATTACATCTATATTTGATATTTTAACTGTTGGGTTATTATAAGACACATGACACTATGAATTTTTAACTTTTTTATAATAGGTGCATTTGTTCCCATCTATGTGGGCATATGAACACCATTTTCGCACAGAAAACGCTGATGCTAGACACATCACACAAGACTGTGGAGTGGAAGTAGAGTTTGATCAATCTAGTCGATCTAGCCACCGTCATCAAAACCTAGTACGAGGGACGTTAAGTTACGTCGGAAAGATACAAGAGATCATTGAAGTGGATTTATCTTCTTTCTAATGTGTTATTTTTAGGTGCAAGTGGTGGGACACCTTTGATTGGAATAATGTAAAGGAAGATCATGATAGTAGGCTGATATGTATCAACTCTAAAAAGATGTGGGATGAAGCTAAGGAGCCCTATGTTTTCCCCAAACACTGCAACCAATTTTTTTTTTACCCATATGTGTTGGATAGGGATTGGTAGTTCGTATTGAGACATGACTATAGATCAAAACATATTTTTGAGAGCAATCGTGTTATCATGCCATGGGATCTGGAAGATAATGAGGGTGATCATGAGAATCGAGAGTGATATGTTACGTGTGTTATTTCATCAATATTTATAATTTTTAAGATGGGTTTTTCAAAACATTATAATATGTATTTTGAATTAATTGGTAATTTGCATTTTGTTAATGTTAAAATCAATATTTCACTTGATAATTTGTGATTATGTTGATCTCAAAAACAATGGCGTACTGTATAAATTTCTTTTTTTTTGTATGTAAGATCATAATAAAATAATGATAATTCTAAAGTACATGAATTTATTTGCATTATTTTCTAAACTTTATTATGTTACAAAAATTCATATTATTCTAGATTTATTATTTTACAATTATTTAAAATTTCACAAATTTAAAAATTTAAAAATTTAAATAAAATCATTTCACATTAATACAATTAAAATTTTCACATTAATACAATTAAAATTTTACAAATATTTTGCATACAATAATTAAAATTAGAATTAGAATTAGAATTTTATAATTTCAAATACAATTAAAATTAAAATTACAATTACATTTTTAGAATTTTACATACAATTACAATTACAATCATTTCACAGTAATACAATTAAAATTTTACAAATATTTTACATAGAATATAAATTAGAATTAGAATTAGAATTACAATTTCACCTACAATTACAATTACAATTTTAGAATTTTACATACAATTACAATTTTAGAATTTTACATAAAATTTACAATTACAATTACAATTTTACAAATTTACATATATACCATTACAATTACAATTTTAGAATTTTACATACAATTAGAATTAGAATTACAATTTTACAATTGTACATATATACAATTACAATTAAAATTACAATTACAATCATTTCACAATAAATTAAATATTACAGTTACAATTAAAATTTTACAAATATTTTACATACAATTAAAATTAAAATTACAATTACAAATACAATTACAATTTTAAAATTTTACATACAATTAGAATTACAATTACAATTTTACAATATCATGATCATTTAATATTAAATTAATTAATAAACATCACGATCATGATAACCGTTGTACAAACATCACATTCGACTAAAAAACACATTCAAATTCCCTAACATCATCGTGATCATGATCATCTAAAAAAACACAATTAGCATTGTATAACATCATCACAACAGAAACATCAAATATACATCTCATGTGAAATAACTGCTATCACATACACATCTATCTGCAAGCTGCACATTAAATGAACATATCTAACATGACTTGACAATATACACATCATGATGATCACCAACATGTAAATTAAGTACACCTGCAACATGAACATAAAATACATGGAACATATATATAGATATAACTGAATAATGTCAAAAATATACAACTGTAATATAAATGTCATATATCAGATGGTGGTACATCATCAATAGTAGTACTAGTCGAGGCCTGCTCAGTCAATAGTGTAGCCTCGACAAGCTCAAATACATGCTGATCATCACGTGCTTGTTGATCTGGTACTGGTGCCTCATGTTGATCAAGATCAACTGTTGGCTGCTCATCATGATGACTCGACATGGTTGATGGTCCACATGCTCATGATCATGAGTACTGCCGGATGTTGCAGGCTACTGAATCGACGTGGCCGATGGTCTAGCTTGCTCTCCATGATGACTGCTGGTCGATGCTAGTGGACGATGCTCATCTGGCGTGACGTGAGGTGAACGATGATCACTCCCTTGATCGTGATCATCAGATGATGCGTCACTGCTCGTGAACTGTCGATCACGTGTTGCGTCTCAACCACACCTATAACGTGCAAGGGCCCTCCTCAGCCGCGTAACTAAGGTCGTAGCTCCTATGACATGTTGCATCATGTTGTACATGTCACGTGACATGCCTCTCCACATATGTACCAACCTACCATCGGCCCGTATGTCTCTCAAAGTAGCGTGCCTGACTCCCGCCTCAATAAACAATGCAGAGAGTTGGTCGCCCAACTCCATCCTCAGTGTACTATCAAGCCTACCACACCTAGCAAAAGGTGGTATCGGCGCACCAGCAGGAGTAGTTCTGTCTACACCGACCTCATGATCCTCGACATCTGCCATATAATGATCATCATCAAGATCCACACCTAGATCATTTGGTGGTGCTGACATGTCCTCGCCATCAAAAGACCTAATTTCTGCAAAATATATACAAGTACACAACAATAATTAGACAATTTCATTGCACAATTTAATAAAAATAAGTTAAAGAACATGTTAGAATAAATTTAAATAAAACAGTAATATTACCTCTATCATCTGACGGCTCATCATCTGTGAAGAGGATGTTGGCAGACCCTCGCCAATCCAAACCAACATAAGGACAGAGGACCATAACGAAGGGATGCTCATCAACACTGGATAGAAACTCTAGTGCATCATGCGATATCCTTGCAGAAGACTCAGTCTCGCCCCTCTTGGGTATAATCTGTCCCCACAGGTGCATCTGTGCATCCAGCATCAGCCTATGAGGCTACCGAAGAAAATTAGGCCTCGTCTCTAGAAACCTCTAAAAAAATAAACAAAAAAGCTCTAAAGCAAAAGGGAAGTTGACCCTCCCTTGTGAATGAGCACGACATCTATCTAAGGCTCTACATAACTGCTGCAAAAAAATGGCAGACCACCTGACAAGTCGTGGCTCCTATACTAAATAATCAACATAATATAGAAGCATGAAACTAATGCGTTTCCCTTCGTTGGTGTTGTGTGAAATTTTCGAAATAAGAAGTGAGAGGAACCTCACCTCCTCACTACCAAATGAAGCAATACGTAACTGACCTCTGGATACCTGAAAATCAGAAGGAGATAATATATCCGTGCTAATGTATCTATGGGAGTACACCAATTGAATCCTTACTGCATAGCCAACTGGAACCTATTGGAACGAGGTAAAATCCATCCCTCTCCTTCATAGCCATGTAATGAAATAGATGTCCTCCTCAGTGGGCGTGTAACACTGGTTAAGACCAACCCAGAAATCTTGTAGGTGAGCATTCCACCTGCGGATAAGATGTCACAAAAACAAACCATGGCCCTTTAGGGAAGTAGCCTCCTCATAGAACTTGAGGAGGCCTACCTGCCTTAGGAGCCTCTGGATAGCTGCTGTAATAGAGCAAGGGTACGCATCTCTCTCCCTCTCTCGTGCCTCCCACAGGGGAACCATGTTATACTGGTCCGCCTGTTATTACTGTTGTTCCCTCTCTTCTCTCCTTTCACGTCTCTGAATGATTGACATATTAAATACAATTTTTTTATTAAATGAGACATGTATTTAGGAATATACATATATATAATTAAAAAAAAAAACAGTCGGTGCGCCACAAAAAACAGGCATGCATCAATCACGGTGCGTATTTTTTTGTCATGCACCGAAGGCGGTGCAACAGAAAATTTGCAGCGCACTGGAGGCAGTGCACCTGCAAATTTTCAACACACCGCCCTCCTGACATTGTTCCAAAGTCAATAGTGTGGTGGTATAACAGACCGCACCATTAACTATGGACCAGTGTCAGGAGGGCGGTGCGAAGACCAAACTATATGCCCCAGGGCGTATTGTTTGGTCAACGCATCAACCTCCTAACATCAGTACTTAGTCAACAATGTGGTCTTTACCAAGCTGCACCATTGACCATGTTGAAATGCTAGAATGCGGTGCACTCACAAAATTTCCCGCCCCAGGGCGAATATTTCTGTCAACGCACCGCATTTCCGCTGTTCCACAAGGTCAACGGTGTGACCGGGTAACCGACCACACCGTACTTTTTTTAAATTTTAAAATATCATGGTGCGCCTTTCAATATCGCCCCAGAACCGGTGTGGATACCGTTAGCACTGGTTGCAGTGTGATATGTAAAATTACAGGAAGCATCGTGAACCGATGTAAGTCGAATGGCTTGAGTGCACCGCGCGGGATTTAAAAAAAGAAGAAGAAGTTAATTTTAAGGTAATTTACAATTTTAATCTGCTAAAAGGCATAATTATGGAAAAACAAGAAAAATACATGTACATTTGACTGTCAAGGAGGCATATTGGTTGTAGAATTTGAAAAACTAAATTTGCACACCGTTTTGCAAAAATCAAAATGGAGATGGTGGGTAATGCACAGTAGCAGTGCATGAAATGGGTGCAATGGGAGCACCGATGTCAGAGCGCCTTAGACAAGGAAAAGGTGCACTGGTGCTTGAGAGCTCTAGAGCACTAAAAAGTGAAAAATGTGGTTTTTGGGTTGTAATTTTTAAAATTTATTTAACCTTGTTCCGGTGCGCGGGGTTTTATAGGTGCACCAGTGTGGTTTCCTAAGACCGCACCGAGCGATTTCAGTTTGAGTGCGTGGTTTTAGGATGCACTGGTGTAGAATATTTGTAAAGCACCGGTGCGCTACAGTAATAAGACACACCGGGCGAGTTTATATAGAGCGCACGATGTTTCGGTGTGCCAATGTTTTTTTCACACTGTTTCTTTCTCTTGTTGAATGCACTGGTGCGGTTTAGGATGATAAGCACACCGAAGGAAAGCATTCTCAAAAACATCCACCGACCAACCTCCTCTAGTAACCTCTGCTACAAACGGATGTCTGGGGTATTTTTATAAGGGGTTCCTCAAAAAAATTTGCTAGAGGGTATTTTCCTTGTAGTGTGCTCTTTACTCATCTTAAATATATTAAGTCCAGTTTGTATTTGAACTCGCATAATTTGTTTTATCCTAAAAGGTTCTTATCTTTACAAAAATGTATAAAATTATTTCACAATAATATAGTCAAATTTAAAGTAGATGGGAAACTTTTAGGCATTTTTATTGTGATGTTTTCTTTTATGGTAAGCGGAGAACACAAAATACATTTTTCACAATTTATTAGTGGTAAATAGTAAAGGAACATATAAACCTAACGAGAATATTTAACCCTAAAAGTGTATTGTGAGTGAATAATAAATGAAGAGTGAAAATAAATTTCATTTTTTATTTTTACAAGTTCTAGGTTTTTATGATTTTTGTGTTCGCTTTGGCTATAGACCAACTAATAAAAATGCATGTGAAGTTCAAGAAAATACGACAAAGCAACAATCAATGCTTGATTAGTAATAATATTTATCATCTTGTGATCCACACAATGCAACCTAACAAAGTCATAGCTACATATTTAAGGCAACCATTATTCATTTCATCTCAAGGTGGTTTGTATTTTAAGGAAATGAAAGGACAATGATACTAAAAAATATTTAATAATGATTATATATAATGCATTGGTTGCATATCTTTACATGAATAATGACTCCTAGGAAAGAATCTAAACTACAATCCAGGGTAATATCTGGTCCAATGTAAGGGATTGGGGATTTATGCTTCTAGAAACCACATGACCCACTAGAGGTAGCAATAATGATGACCACAAGGGACACTTATATCTTGCAAATGATATCTAGGTTGAAGTTGTCTTTTGATCTTGGAGTAAGACATAAAATTTATTTTAATTAGCAAAGAGATCATATTCCTTGGATGTAAGGAAATATGTTAACTACCCAAAACCCAAAGAAAAGAAGTCATTTCAGGTGACATGGATTTCCTTAAATACTCGTGATGAGCCAACTCACATTTGTGAAAAACAACTAATGATGACTATGTTAATTTCCAATTGAAAAATAAATTACAATAGGTTTTACATTGTAGTGGTGCCAAAAAAGTATGATGTATATAGATTTGGATGGTGGTATTGAAATGATAAGAGAACATAAACCATCTTCCAAACTATATATATTTTGGAGCACTCCCTATACATATACATAGTCATTTCACAAAAGGAAAATTTATAAGGTAAGGAATTATTCATGGAATAAGTGAATAGGATAATAATTTATTCAATAATTTAACTCCTTTAATTGTGAGTTGATGTGTCAATTTTCAAACAAGTCATCTCTAACACTTCTGACAAATTAAAAAATTAAAAAAAATTGTAGAACTGCAATTGAAAAATCCATTTTTGCTTTATTGGTCCTTTGCTTATTTCAACATTTTTAGATGAAAAAGGTCTGACAACAAAACATTATAGCTTATAATGTGGCTTAAATCCAACTTTACTAAATAAATTAACCCCAAGACCCCCAAAAATTTCAATTGTTTGTGTCTTGAAGATTCTAAATAAAATTGTGTATTTTGATTGATTACAATTAGAAATAACAAAGGGAATACTCAGGAGGCTTTGTGCTTTAATGGTAAATTCCATTAATAGATTTTTTTCTAGTACTCCTATGGGTGAATTTCATATGCATTGTGGATGGAACTCCAATATTGAGAGCTTGTCTTTGGGAGTTAATCAGTCATCGTTGGTGCAAATTATTGAGGTGATGATCCTCATATGCACTTTGAACTACGGATATCATTTTGATCGATGGTTTCTAGCCGCTAATTGAATTTTATTAGTTGCCCACAAAAATATTGTGATACATGGAAACAATCCTCCGTTTCCTCCAATTCTAATAGTTCTTGGGCGATTCTCTTTATATATCACTATTGCACTATTCTTGAAACCTATATTATAAATAATAATTGGGTTTGATAAGTTTCATTGTTGGTCTAAATCCTCTTGAGAACCAACAAGTTCTATTTTGATATTTGGTCTATATTTTTTCCTACAAACTACCATTTTTCATTTGTTGGTTGTTCAATATTTGATGCAGGTGCATCTAACATGGGTTAATCATTTACTAGAGGAGTTAGTTTGTAAAGTGGGGATTAATTAATTAATTAATTTTCTTATAGTTTTTAGGAGAGAATGAGGATTATTGTAAATATGAGAAGGTTTGATAGTATTGTGGAAGGTTTAAGAAGATTATGTGTTAGTTAGATCTTATCCAGGGACAAGGGATTGAATGAGATATTTTAGAGATTATATGAGAGATGTTAGGGATTAGGAGAGATATTTTGGGAGTTAGCTTAGGATATAGAAACTCCTTGGATTCTAATCCAATTGTATAAATACAGGTGAAACTATGAACCATGAGGAGGTGTGAGTGTGTAAGGTGTAGTGTGAGGATTGATGGCTAAGCAATGGGCCAATAATTATCTGTAAATATTTTATTTATTGATTAATTGTTTCAGATATTGGGTGTGCATTTGATTTTCAGTTTTATTATGTGTTTGTTTATTTTTTAAGAGAGACCCTATGGCATCCACTATCATTTGGTATCAGAGCATATAGTTTTATCTTTGGGTGTGAATGAGTGTAAGAAGAATAGATCAACGTGACACATTGAAATCATCGTTGTGTAAAAGTTGTGAAAAATTTGTTTGAGGGAAAAAATATTTTGGCGTTGCACCGCTTCATGGAAATTTAGAGTGTGGAGGACCTACGTGGACTACATAAAGAACTATGCAAAATGACATGAATGAATGAATGATATTTTAATGTCCACGAGACTAAAAATAGTCTATGGGACTACCATCTTCCTTGTTTTTTGTCTTCTGTATTTCAATCCTTTTCTTACTCAAATTGATGATGAGCTGACCCAACCTTCTAACAATTCTGTCACTGAAAATACAATGGTACATAATTGATGCTAACATACTGCTGAAACTGTCCCAGATATGAAAGCATCACATTCCAAAATGAAATGCTTTTCTCATTCCACTTCCCTAGAAGTGAAAAAAGTACACACCCTTTCTTCTCAATCTTCTTTAGGTCTCTTCCACCATTCTATTTCACACTGAAGTTGATGTGAGTTAGTTCTTAATTGAGCAATAAGAACCTTTGCATTCCACGAAATTCTATATTTTAAAGGTTTCAACGTGATATGGCGTGAATTAATGTGAACCTTGGTGCAAGTGCATGGGCATGAAGTGGTGAGTTGCATATTCTACGAGGGTGAGATTGGTACTGTGAGAATTGTGAGATAAAGGAAGTGCAGAGCAAGTGTTGGGGATTTGATGCATGTGCTAGAAACTGTCGGTGGAATTCCTGTTTGTCGCTTTCGTGGAGTATTCAAAACCTCTGAGATTGATGGAAGTGACCATAGACCAGTGACATAAAAGAGTAGTGAGAACCTATACTAGAGCTTGCATTGGAGTTTCTATTCCACTTGACATAGTCGCTTGCAATAGAGAAAATATCACACATCGCCAGTTCACCTCGTGGGAATATTGGTGGAGGATCGAGGAGAAGCAAAGAATCTAAATTTTTTTGCATTGCTAGTGTGAAACTCGCAATAGTGTGTTCCTTCAAGTACATAGTGTAACTAGTGTTTAAAGGCATGGATAAAAGAAGATGTGTGAAGCATTGTTGAGTTTGTGGCACTGTGTGAATTATTTTTTTAAATATTCGTGGAAGTGTATAAGAGAGACTACGTGGGAGCTTATTTTCGTGAGAGGTTCCTTGATGAATTTCTACATTGGCGTAAGTGTGTCGTAGTATTGCTAAGTTTGGACGGTTTGTTCATGAGGCCGATCTTGTTACGTCAGGCTGATTTTCCTGTAATGCATAATGCTTGTAATGAACCAAAGTGGAAGGATAAGAGCTTGTGCCGGAGGCGAAATTGGGATTGATCATGCGTGTGAAGTTTTGTCTAAATAAAAAAAGAACTCACCACATTTATGTCATCTAATAACCGAATCAAGCTCATTGCGAGCCGCTAAAATTTGGAGTTTTCAAGTGCAGCTGATACATAATGGAATTTTATATAACCAGTTTGGTCGAGCTGTTGAGTTTATATTACAATATATAGTTTCATCTTTCATGAAATCTTCTTATTTTCTTTGCATATCTTATATTACAAGATATATTTGCAGCTTTCACGAATTCTTCTTCTTTTCTTCACATATTGCTTCCCTAGGAATTTCTATACATAGTTCCTTCATCATTTTCAACCACCTCATATTCTATATGAGGTCATACTATATTGATTTCATCTTATCAATATGTGAACGAGTTCAAGGCATATTTTCTTCATGCCTTCATGCATCTTCCTAAAGGAATATATCCTTCTTCTTTGATCATGCTCATGAGATAGAACATTCACTCATTCTAACTGAAACCGCATGATGACATGACTTTATATATCTATTTCTAAATATATACATACCTCTTCCTTCATGAGATCATCTAGACTTCTCTCAACGAATTCCTTTCATTTGAAGACTAAATTACTTCAACCAACTTGACATGCTGCACATCTTTGACATAATTCCTTCCTAGTCGATCCCACACAATGTGGACCATAGATTCAATGAGACACTTACTTCTTCCAAGTAGAAGTGAACCTTCTAATGAATATTCCAATGGAGGATTTTGATTATCCTCATCTCGCAAATGATCCTTCCTAATAATGATGATGTATGATGAATTTTGTCTACCTTCTATCATGATAGATGACTTTCTTTCAACCATATATACTATTATTTTCATGCTTTCAATAAAGGTACCAAAGCTACTTTCTTTCTATCGTGATGGTTGCTACTACCATGTAGAATTCGACTTCAACTATCCTTTAAAGCTTCTATGATAATGTCATATCTATTTCAGCTCTAATGCAACTTTATGTTTTCTATCATCTTCTATAATGAGATGAAGGAGATTATCTCATTCATAATAAATATCTTTCACTTCCTCCTTTTATTTCTTATTATTAGGTTCTTCTACTTCTTCAGTGATATGAGCTTAATTCATTTCCTTTATATTTTTTTGTCCTTCTTGAGTTTGGGACAATTCCTTTTAAAGTTCCCATATTCTCTACATTCATAGCATTGTATCTTTTACATATCAATCTTCTTCCTATTCCGAGGGCCAAACTTTCCAAAATTCCCTTTTCTCCTAGCCATGGAAGCAAATGCTTGAGCTTGTTCATTTGATCCCACATCACTTTTTCCCTTAAACCTAGTTTCCTCAATCTTACATAATGACCAAAGTTCACTGAATGGAGTAGATTCCTTCTTTCCGTAGATAATTGATACAAATTTACCCCATTCATTAGGTAGTGCATTGAGCACAACAATGGACATTTCCTTGTCGGACATTATTTCCCATAAATATTTCAGTTGGTCTCTTATTTGTGACACCCTCATAATATATGAGGTTATCCCTTATTAATTTGATAACTTCATATTGTATAGCTCAGTTCTCAAAGATATAAATTCTCCTGCACTTCTTACGGAGAAAAATTCTACCAACTTATCATAGATTTATTTTGATTTTTATAAATTTTCCACATAAGGGATGGGAAAATCCTTGATTGATTCTATAAGGAATATTTGAGCCCTTACCTCCCCTTTCATATATTTTGATAGGGATTGAGCTTCTTCTTGTGATGGTTTGGTGATTGAACCTTTAACATGTCCAATAAATTCATTTATGTGAGGATCAAATCTATCCTCTTCTTCCATGCAAGGAAATTTGATGACCCAACCATTTTGTTGCTCTCCTTACAGAATGAAGTCATTTTGATAGTAGATTCAGACATAGATATAAAGGTACTTACTTGTTAAGTGAATATGCTTCTTTGATGATGATATTTTCAACTTGATTCCTTTCTTGATTTTGATGATATTTGATCATGATTTCTTCCTTGAAGATGGAAATACTTCTTCTTCTAGAGATTTATTTCTTCAAATATGTTAGAGATGCGATCCTTGGATCACCTTGATGTGTTTTATGATTAAGGAAACACTTCTTCTTGCTTCCTTGGAATGTAGAAGTGAGGAATATGGAGACTTAAAGATGCTTCAAGTGTGCAGTTATTCTTTCTTTGAATGGAGGTAAGTTTCGTCTTGAAAGTAGAGTTATTGTTGTCTTCTTCTTCTTGTTCCTTCAAGATGGTGTGATCCTTGTGATGAGATGGGTAGTCCTCCTTGATGCTCCTATTGATGCTCCTTATATCCTTTATTCAAGCCACCTTTTCTTGTCATGTCACCTTACACTCTGATACCATGTTGAGAAATCTAGGGGAAACTAGATTAGGTGATTTCTCTTGCTTTGATAACTGCTTGTGATGTATTTTTACTTAACTTGATTAACTTCTTATTTCACTTGATTATAATTAGTGTTATTATCATAAAAAAAATACGAAAAAATTAAGAACAATGAGACAAGAGGACATAATATATAGTGTAATATTCCCAAATTTTCACATGACATTTGGAATTATAGTTTTTAATTTTCTTAATGGATTAAGTAAATAAAAGGGTGGAGGGACCCTAATCCTCAATATGAATAAATATCCACTTTTTATGTGTGAATGTGGATTAATTAAGCCTATATATACATCATGGGGTAGTAGAGCAACTACTAATGTGAATGGATTGGAGATCATGTCTCATTAATGAGATAGATCATGGAGATTGAAGCAGTCAATTGAGATCATGGAAGGCATCTAATGAAATATCATAGAGCCTTCATGATGAAGTGATAGAGGAAGTAGTGCAATTAATGCACACATGATGGAGAGGGTGTACATTGTATGCATACATGATGGATGACTTGGAGAGACAACACAGTCAAACATGGAGGATTATGTCCACATGCACAACGCAATTTAGAGGTGGGCCAAGGCATGGGAAGGCTCATAAACTATATAAAGGAGATGAAGGCAACAATGAAGGCATGCTTTTGATTATTCAGGTAAGGGTCTGTTTAGATATGGATTTGTTAGTTGACATTCCATGATTTGTTTGGTTGTTTAGCTAAGATAGCAAGTGTTGTTTAGCACTGGGTTTTCCTAGTCATGAATCCCACCTCTTTCATTGAGTAGCTCTTGGAAGAGGATTGTACTTCATTATTCATCAGGAATTGGTGCCACATATTATTTCCATTAACTGCAAAACATCTACCTTTAGGAATTACGCAATTTCTGAAGATCAGTTGGGAGGTGGAGGTTACCCTGAAGACGGCACTGGAGAACTAGTGTAGGATTCTCGTTCACCTTGGGTTTAAAGACCGCATTCTCAGTAGGCTTCTGCTTCATCTAGTATTAGACCAAATATTATTAATTTCTATCAAGAGGCAATTTCCATCAAGGACTGCGTAGTCCATCGTCACAGATCCAAAGGAGGAAGGAAGTTACTAGTATTTAACTAGTAATCTTGTGAGGGACCATCCCTCACCTTTTCCATCACCGGAACTTATTGGTAAACATATTTCTGTAGGAATAGAGCTTCTCCTTCTTGTATAACCAGCTTTCTATTGTAGCTACACATATATTTGTCGCAACTTGAAGGATGAAAAACAAGCAAGATCTCAAGCTCCCCATCTTGCAGATCCGATGAGGGACTAACTGCTGTGCTTAGATATGGTTGTATATATGTTGAAACCATCTTTGACCAGACCGTATAACTCCAAAGGAGAGGATCAAATCCTAGGAGGGTGATTTTCCAAAGTTGTAGATCCTGAAAATCCTTTCCGTGTTATCTGGGTTCCCCATCATATTGCCGTATCTTGAATCTTGGCATTACCGAGTTTCGAGTTCCATAGACCGTATTTCTTTGCAACAACTTAATGTACATCAAAACAAAAAGGGACAAATTAAAACATTTCTATAGTCACTAATATGCAAAGGTTAGTTGCATGTTTGTGGTGATTCTAGCTATCTCTTTGACTAACCACTCATATTTTTAATATTGTAATTGAACTCATCCATATAATAAAAAGGCTCAAATTATCCGTATATTCCCATGTTGTATTTTCTAGATTATTGTTTACTTAGTTATGTGCTTCTTATATTGTAGTTTTTTATTATATTCTCCCATTTGGGATATTACACAAGAATGAGCATGATCGTTACTCAACTTATGGACACTCTGTATTTTTCTATTGTATAATGAGATAGATGAATTATCATGATGGAGACGTGCTTTGCCACCTTCCTTTAGTCCATGCAAGATTCTCTTATGAGGCTACGAAATGGGAAGAGGAAAAGTAAAGAAGGATCCACAATAATATTTGATGAGGAAGGGCCCAAGTACTTCCTATCAAATAACAAAGAAGACTTAGATAATCATAGATCTCCCTACAGATCTACCAGCCACTTTTGAAGAGGATGAAAGGTATAGCGTGAAGAAAGAAAAGAATTTGAGACTCATGAGACTACCTATACTTCCTAAGAGTAAAAAGGACATTCTAGCATTACAGAGTCAACTTCCAAGAATTCTTTAACCCAAAGAAGAAAGAAGATCCTACAGAAGAAAGAAAGAGGCAACAGATTCTATTTGCCTATATTTGATGGATATTCTCAAGAAAATGCTAGTGGCTTTGAGGAAAGAGTTAGACACATTTTTTCAAAGCAGCATCTCGTGCTTCAAAAGAGGTCGTCCAACAAGGTGACTTCATCTTAGTGAAGCCAATGATTGGTGGTTTGTCACATGTGACATGAAAAGGTGACTAAATATTCAAATTTCTTTTCATAAGTTGAAGAGGAAATTTGATGAGAAAACCATAGGATGTGTCATAAAGAAAATTTCTCAAGGAAACAAAGGAGGACAACAATTCAACACACTGGACACAGTCACTATCTTACCACCGTACGCACAAGTGCTTGCATTCAAGAAGAGACACTTGCAACTTTGCAAGGTAGTTCCTGAGCTCTTGACACAGTCCCATGCATGATTTAGGAGATGGGCTGGGAGGAAGATGAGGTAGATTCAACACTAGTACACTTGGATAAGAGTGTTCATCACTCTTACCAGAGTTGAGACACCATTATCCCGGTTGTAGGAACTCTTGTGTTCTTGCAAGTCGTTCCCACACATCTATTGATCCAAGGTATGCATACATATTCATCACACATGGTTTGTGAGGCTCATTGAAACTTATGGGGACATGCTATCATAACCAATGCATAACCAAGGGTTAGAACAAAATGCTGATTTGAAGCCAGCAAGAGATATCTCACAGTAGGACCCTTGATCTAATCAAGGAGGAGATGAAGAGATATCTCACTATCATTGTTGAACCACATTAAACCTTTGAGTTGAAGTGTAGATTTTCGTAAGATGGGATGAGGAAGTGATCCTAAGTGTATGGCTGGGATCAAGCAGTGAGATCAAAATCAGGTATTGCTTAGAGACAACATATGAATACTATGACTACACATTAGCAGGATAAAGGAGGAGTTACAATTCTTGGAGAATCAAGGTATATTCACTCATGAAGCAATGGAGGAACATGATAAATGGTAGACACCTTGAGATGAGGAATTCTTTTCTTTCTTGATGACACTGGCTGACATCTACACCAAAGAGACCTATACCACAGCAGATCCAAAACTCTCATTGGTTTTGGGCTATTGATGAGAAGAAGGTCCTATTAAGATATCTTGCATCGAAGGTGCATTAAAAATTTCATGGAGTGCAAAGCGTTTTTCAACAGCTTTGGGAGGATGGTATTTTACAAGGGAGGATACCATGTTTATGCAATATACTGTCTATCATCCATATTGGGATGAGTGGGTGAGGATGATAAAGTGGGCGACTGTATGACCACTTGAAAATGTATGACATGTGTCAGCAAGAAGCTATTACATTGGTTGCCTGGGTGAGCTTGCTTACTACCCAAAGGCTCATATTCCTTTGATCCATGCCTTAAAACACTCATGTAATGTATGAAGGATGTAATATTATGACCGGGTCGCTCTTGGTGAGTATGGTTACTACACCAATAGCTAATATTTTTCTGATTCATGCCTTTTGTGTATCAAACGGATAGGAACGCAGTGTGAAAGAAAGATATGTTCATTTTGGTTGTCCTTAAGAGAGTTTGAAGCCATCACATGACATCTCCTATGTTTATGTGTTTTATATTGTTTGTGAAGGCGGTACAATACTTCTCATGATGATAACGAGTTTGTTTGTATTGGATTGATATGAAATTCATATGTCCTTCTAAAGATGTTGTTGCTCCATGATTTACATGATGATGTGAAAAGGAAACAAGATCTCTTGTTGCTTTTGGTTTCTTTTGGGGGAGTTTGGCTGATCCATATTGGTACGGGGGAGATGGATGATGACAAAGGGCCCTACTGCGACATTATTGGGAGTGGTTTGACACTTTTTGTCTACCCATATATGTCTTTTCATTATTATTTTTCATAATGTTGGAACGATTCTTGAACCACGCTGTTGGTATTAAAGGTGAGGGTAACAATAACGTTAAATGTACTTCTGCGAACATGTGATGAAGATGTACGAGACGGAGTTTTTCTTGTGGGAAGAAATACTTTATTTTTATGTATATCATATTGATGATGATGCGATATCATATGGTTGTTACCAGTACTCATGGTGGAAGGAGCATATCTAACCATGCAGCTTGGAGGTCATTCTATGCATTTTTTAGAGACAAATTTGAAACCAAACATGCATGACATATTGTGAAATGGAGGAGGCCTTCTCAGGGATGCCAATGGGAGGGGATAGATGTATTTTTTCATGTACCTTTACAAACAGCTTGAGGTGACTAGGAACATTTTTCTCAGAGGATCGTAATATTCCACCCTACACAGACATTTGGAATATTAGAGTTTTCTTTAATTTTTTTAATGGATTAAGTAAATAAAGGGGGAGGGGACCCATAATCTTGAAGATGAATAAATATCCATTTTTTGGTGTGAACGTGGAAAATTAAGCCTAGATTCACATCATGGGGTAGTAGAGAAACTACTGAAGGGACGATCGAGATCATGTTCTATTAATGAGACAGATCGCGGAGGTTGTTAGTTAATTAAGATCATGGAAGGTATCTAATGAAAGACAATAGACACCATGACATGATGAGAAGAGGCACCACGTACACATGATGGAGGATGTGTATATTGTATGTAGACACATGATGGATGACTTTGAGAGACCGTATACCAACATGGAGGATTATGTCCACATGTACAACGTGGTTTAGAGGTGGCCAAGGCATGAGGGCTCATAAACTATAGCAAGAAAGGAGATGAAGGCAATGAAGGCAACAAATGAAGGCATGATTGATGATTCATGTAAGGGTACGTTTAGACTCAGAATTTTCGGGCCCACATTCCATGCTTCTTTATTGGTTGTTTAGCTAAGATTACAAGTGCTATTTAGCACTGGTGGTCACGAATCCCAACTCTTTCATTGAGTAGCTCTTGGAAGAGGATTGTACTTCATTCTTCACGTACTGGTGCCACATATTATTTCCATTCTCTCATATAATATCTACCGTGAATTACGCAATTTCCCAAGATCAATTGGGAGGTGGAGTTTGTCTTCAATATTTAAGTCAGAGAACCGTGTAGGATTATTCTCACTAATTTGGGCTTAAAGATCGTATTCTGTGGCTTCATTTCGTATCTAAAGAATGTGCCAAATATTATTAACCCTTCCATCAAAAATAGTTCCATCAAGGATTGCACCATCGCTCATAGACTAAAGGAGGAAGGGGAGTTAATAGTATTTCAATCAGTAATCCTGTAGGACCATCCTCAGCTCCTTTTCCATCACCAATTTATCATCTTGGAACTTATTGCAGCAATATTTTCAGTGTGTGCCTACATATCCCTCCTCTTGTACAACGTGGTTTCTATAGCAATTTATTATCTGGGCTATCAAGAACTTGAAGGAGGAAGAAGAGGAAAATATCCCGAAGCTCCTAGCTGTAGATTCAAAGGAGGACTCTCACCATCAAAGCTTATATCTTGTTGTATAGAATATTGCGTTTGTTACTTGGATCAGATTCAGTTTGCACCTATATATCCACAGTTTTGATGATCAAATTATAGGAGGGTGATTTTCTGTAGTTGTAGAACCGGAAAACTTTTCTTCCGTTATTCGGTTCTCATCACATTGGGCGTATCTTGAATCTGGCATCACTGTAGCTCCTAGCCCATAGATCCGCATTTCATTTGCAACAACTTCATGTAGCCAATAGAAAGGGATAAATGGTACCGTTTCTTCGTAAGCTCACTTGGGCGCACGTGAATGCCAGTTGTAGCATGTTTGGGTGGTGATTTTAGGCCATCTTTGAAGCAATCCACTCATATTTTATACATTGTGTAATCGAATCCTCTCCCATATACAAAGGTCATTTATATATTATGATTTTGTCTTTATATTTATTGTTTACTTAGTTGTATTTCTTAGTTTTTTTTCAATATTATCAGTACTTCCCATTTGGGATACTACATATAGGTTATCATCCAGTACAAACTTCTTATCTTGAGAGGAAAACCTATAAGAAATATTTTCTTCTTATAAAACTAAATGATTAGTAATTACAAGACCTTGACCCTTGACCAAGACTCCCCCAAAACCAAGTCAAAATTTTCTACTTCTAACAAAAGTCAAACCAAGTCAATATTTCCTTGTAGCAACTAAAATTTCTTCTTCGACCTAGACTTTATGCACCTTAACCTTGGATTGCAATGTTGACTACAATTCTTGACCTTTGTTACGAGAAACCTGGATATCACATGTGATATTTTTTTATGGTGATTTGTCCCTCCTTTCTCCTTCGTTTGAGATGAATTATTCTTTTGTAAATCCATCTTTCCAAGGGAGACTTCTTGTAACCAAGCTTGGATTTTAGTGATGAATTCAATTTAAACTTGTAGAAACTCTAATGTGCCCTAATTCTCCTTGACATGTGAGAATAATGGCCCTAAAAAATTCCCAAAATTCAAGATATTTTCTTCTTTAGAATTTTTCTTCTTCATTGGTTTTTGGTTTTCTATCTTCACTTGATCGAACTTGTTGTGAGCTTCTTGGATAGTATCAAACATGGTTGAATTTTCTCTTATATATAGTCTTCTAGAGAGCCTCATTAGGTCGACATGTCATCTGTAGGAGGTCAACCTCACCGTTTGATGGGTCGACTTGTTGCTTGCATGTTGACAAGGTCTTGGAGGGTCTTTGACTCTAACTTTGACACAAATAAATTTTTCTTTACAATATGTAGCATTCTCAAAAGGGTATTTCATACGTGAAAATGACTCTTGTGACTTGTTGAATCAAAGACAAGCCTTAGAAGCACTCAATGTGTGCTTGAAATATAAATCAAATAATCATTGAGGATGAAACCCATGCCTAAAGAATAATAATAATAATTTTATTTTTCTCTTTACATCAATTACATACAATCATGATTACATATGTCATTATGAAGACCACACTAGTTACATATATAAACAAGTCAATAGTTGTCCAATATTGGGGTTTTTTAATTACCAAACCTTGAGTAGTGAAAAGGTTTGGGAACTTCTAGAATCTTCTTGAAAGTAGCTACTCCAACACGTGTGAGTTACACGGGATAATGTGGCATCCACTCATACCATGGTGGTCAACAAGGTAGGTGAATTCATGAGAGGTATACATTCCATGTAGAATCTTTTGTTGAGGTTATTTTGCATTTTAGAAAGCTATTAATGTGTGAACACCTCAAGGGGATAGTGCTATGGTCTGAAATATTTGACCCCAAAGAGTGTCCTTTGACACCTTAAAATGGCTCTAGAACGTTTTGATACCTCAAATTTCCAAATGGGGACCTACTACTAAAATAGGCTTTTGTAAGCCAACTCCTCAAAGTGTTTCAATGGAATAAAGCACCAAGATAGTGAAAAATTATATAATGATCCATTCTAGATCAATATCATTACTTCAACCATCTTTGGGAGATGTGAGCAAGCTTGCTTCTATGTTAGGGAAAGATATTAGGGGGATGCGCATTCATTTATGCAAATTTTTAGAGAGGTGAGTAAATATGGTTTGAATATTAGATGAAGGGACATGGATTTATCTTGATCTAACTATTTGTATTTTAATTTATGGTTGGAAGTAATTTTTTCACAACTAGGATTTGGATAAATAGATCATTTTTCTCAATATATATGCCCCTTGTGCCAATAGTAGTCATATTGGGAGAGGATTTTTAGTACATGGGCACCATGAAAGATAACATCATTTTGTAATCTATATTTTTCTATTTGTTAGTGCTTAAATATGGGATACTTCACACCAAATGGATACATGTATTTGAATTTTCTCTAAAGATATATTATAGGAGATTGATATTTATGATGTAGATCCCATCATAATTAGAAATTATTAGAGGAACAAGTGGGTGGGAGAAGGGTAGAATTGCAAATATATTAGATAGATTGTTGCTTTCAAGGACATCAACTTGGATCATAAGGAGATTATATCACTTTCCTATATTTTTTGGAAATTCCTCCATTGGGGAGAAAGCCTCCAAATCCATCTAAATTTAACTCCAATTGGCTGAAGGAAGGGTTATTTTGTGTGATTGGTGAAATATAAATGAGTTCCATATCATGGGACCTTCAATGTTTCAACTACCTTGTAGTTCAATGATAATTTTTAAAAACATTAAGAAAAAGGGTCTTCACTAGGCCCATGAGAAGAAAATTAGGGATGAGAGGAGATTGTTGATATAGAGGAGGATTAGAAAGCTTGTACAACAAAGAGATGACATGTTATCTCAATTGGGATTATAAGTGTAGGGATATTCTCTTGGAGTAAAGGAAAAGGACGACATTGGTAGCTATAGAAGTAGTTTGGAGAATAAAAAGTAGATCAATCTAGATAGAAACGAGGATTGTAAATTTTTGTAGATGTTCTATACTTGATGCAACTTTAATTTTTATCCTTCAATATCAGACAACAACTGTTAAAAAAGAAAGCAAATGCTGATAGAACATACCTATAGATCAAGACATAAGACAAGCCAAAAATATATATGTGTATTGAAAAAGCGTTATAACCGTCAAGAGGATGCTTGTAACCAATAAAGTCTTGAAGCCATTTAAAGCCAACTGTATGTCACACAACTTAGACAACAATACTTACTCAACCCAAAGTCAACGGGTTGAACAACGGTCAACGAAACAACATCAAAAAGTCATCTCAGTCAAAGCCAAGAACAATTTTATTTACAAAGCAAAAACGCAAGACCAACAGTAAATTAGACCTGACCAAGATTTAACAAGTGATCATGTTGACCAAAATAATGTCAACAATCGTAGCCGAAACCTTAGGTCGTAAAATAGAAAATATTTCCGCTATGCTTCTCACTTGTGGAGGAAGAGACTTAAGCGATGATCAAACCAATTAGATGAGGAGAGAGAATGTAATGTGATGATGAATGAAATGACCTACCCATGACTCATTTATATCCACCGGAAGAGGGTAAAAGGACACAACTGGGCTTCTGCCTACATTTCATTTCAAAGTCGATTTACACATATTGAATAAATTCAAACAGCGTTCCTGGCCCATTTGACTGGTACGATATTTAGATAGATCTTGCACTTTCCAAAGAGGATCCGTTAAAATATTGGAATCTTCACCGAGCATCACAACATGGAGTTTGGACTTAGCTGTTCAAAATTAACACTCTCTCAACTAGGGAGAATCCCATCCACTTCTGTGCATCCAAACATCGGGCATCTTCCTACCGTAACCTCAGATTTTAAGGGCTTTTTTGTTTCGTACTGAAAGTGGCCGCTCACAAAGACATCATTTCAAATTTATGTTCTGTGCCTAAAGGTTCCAACCCCATAGGACTCAGAAGAGCCGTGCGAAACTGTAAACTCAAGTTGGTTTACCCAACTCAAAATTACCTTTATGTCCAAAACCTCACTAGAACTGATCCCAATCACAAGCGATACGTGCCATCCTGTACATAGAGAGTACGTGTCCATCGGTTCTTGCTACTAGTCTCTAGCTTTTCCAACCCTACCAGCCAAAGAGGTATACTTCCTGCGAGTCCTAGACTCAATGGCAGGATGCATATTGTGGGAAGGTAGACCGTGAGAGGTGGAACCAACCCAACACAACAACAAATAAAGGTATACCTTGGCGGTTCGGGCAAGCTCAGCCTTGTGTGTGCTTACAGCTCCTAGAAGCTATCCCCAAATCCTCATAGCCCAAGAGCTCATCGTCCAACAAGACCCTCAACATAGGGTCGTTCCACGATTCCAATATTCTCATGGACAATAGGAACATGACCTTCCCCATGGGCAATTCTGAGAATATCCTGCGACTGCCTACTGCATTTTTATATGATAGAGCCCAGGCACTCGCTATACCATATCCCGAATAAAGTGGTACCAACTATCAACATGCTGACCCCATCGTCGAACACAAGATTCTTTGACAAACGATCCCTCTCGTTGTCATGATAACGGTGGTGCATCTATACATGATCGAACAACTCAATGAAGAGCTTTCAAACTACAAGCTCAATAACAGGTTGCGACATGTTGGCAACAGTATTTGGCCTCACAGTCAAGGCTACCGATTTCTTGCTTCCTTCTTGAAGTAGACCTACATGTGAAGCAACATCCGTATGTGCTATTGCGAGCACACCACATCGCTAGCCCAAACGACATCAAGATATCCATGGAGTGTTATGCTCGCAATTGTAACCTGCACCATGGTCTACTGGCCCCTAGAGATATCCCAAGAGTTTCTTGGTACCAACCTAGTGAATGTTGGTGAGGACTTACCACAAAAGTTGACCAAAGTTTTTACCACAAATAATACGTCCAAACGAGTGTTCAATAATAGCTACCGGTGGCTCCCCACAGTGAGTTGACGCTCTATACCTAAAATGATTTGCTAGCACGTGCTCAAAATGCCGCTAATTAACTTTTAAAGTTGAGCTCCATCGTGCTGGCCACTTCGACACAGTCCACCATTCCAAATCTTTCCAAAGTTTTCACAAATATATTTCTTTTGAGAAAGGAAAATCTTGTTGTGTCTCCTCACCACCTCTGTGCCTATTAAGTAATGTAACAGTCCTAGGTCTCATGTCAAACCCACAACGCAGCCCTCTTACACCGATGAATGAGAGTGGTCACACTGGCTGCGAAGAGGCTAACCACATAGAGCACTGTATCGAGAGGCTTTTCTCTATCAACTCTTCAAGTAAAGGTTTAGATCAATATTACTATGAGTGAAGCCCAACTTCACTGTGAATATTCATCCTCTCGTACTAAGCTTTGGGTGCTTGCTTCAACCCATATAGGCTTTTCAACCGCAAACATGGGTGTCCTAATCTTGGACTTTAAACTCAAAGGTTGCTCTACACACGTTTTCCTTTATCGCACCATGCGTAAATGCGTTCATATCCATATCCGATGAAGATTCTCCATCCGTAGCAAAGAATATGAGATTGGATGTAGTATATCGGACCAAAGGCAAACATGTCATCATAGTTCACTCTTCTTTTTGAAAGAAGCGAAGCAGCAACGAATCTTTGCCTTGACCTTTCCAATACTACCATCGATCTACGTTTTTGATCTTATAGAGCTATTTTCGAGGTGACAACTACTTTGTTCCTCTCGCTTCTGGAACCAAACTTTACATCATTTTTCATAATGGGACTCAAATTATTTACATATCATCCCAGACTTGATGCTTTATGACGGCAAGATCCAAGCTCATATTGTACAGATTATATTTTTCATAACAAGTAGATACCCTTGGTATCTATTCGGCTTGCTTTACGAAATGTCCTCTTTGGGGCTATATGATTCCCCGCATCCCTGGTGCGTCTCTAGCCATGATGGTCTTTTCTCACTTAAGGAGGTGGATCAATAGGGTCCATTGGTCCTTCAACATCATGCATCGTCTCATCCTTTTGCTCCTTATTTCTTAGTCTTTCTTTATGATCTTCTCGCATCTTGAAGATTAATTACTCGTAGGGAAGCATCTTCATCGTTGCAACATCGTGGCATATCTCCACTTTGTTATAGCCTACAAACATTCCTTCCTTCTAGAAGAATCTAGCTTGCTCCTTTCTCTCCTTCGGCATGAAAACAAACAGTGACATCCAAAAACTATAAAATGTGAGACGTTAGTTTTCACGCAGAAAACTCTTTCTGGAGTTTTGGAGTCTAGAGTGGAATGGCACATTTTGTACATGACAATGCCTGCAGCTTTTCTCACAGAAACTTTGGAAGACCTGGTCATATAGCATGTCATAAAGCTTCTCCATAAATGGTCCGTTTTTCGTTAACGCCATTCTACTCAAGAGTATAGATAAAATGTGTTCTCTTGACGCCAACTTTCTCAAAATTTTCGAACTCGTTCATCTCATATTCAAAGGCCAATATCATTCCTTAGTATCTTGATCTTCTTCCCTATTAGATTTTCCACGAGTCTTTGGTAGCATGGTAACTATATGAAAGCCTCATACTTTATTTAAGAAGTATATCTAGGTTTTTAAGTAGAGAAGCCATTCATGAACGCTATATAACAATAACATCCTCCCAAGGATGTCAAGGGTGGAATACCGTATAGACTGCATTTATCAATGGTAATACATTAGATGTCTTTGTGATAATGGAGGGGAAAGGTCCCCTTGTATGCTTTCTCCTTCTGCACAACCTTGAAATACACCTTCATGATAATTTCAGAACTTGGGCATCCCCATCACCACCTTACTTAATTTTATAATAATGGTAGTAAAATAAAATAAACTTCAAAGGCTACAGTTTAAAATCACGATAGTATCACATGTCATCGCTCCACAATTTCCCTCCAACCTAGAGTGTATCAACTCTAAACCTAATAGTGACATTCTCCTTGAAAATCTTCTTCTCTAGACACACCTTCCATCAATGAAGCCACATTGAAGCCCTTTGTCTTCCATGGATGAAATGGACACAATAATTTTTTCAAATTAGGTACATATAGTACACTTTATTGGTGGAGGACTTGACCTGAGACAAGTGGAGGCCTGGGGCAGGCCCCCGTCTTTTCTACGAGACATGCGGCATTATCTTCCAAGGATACCGTACTAACATCTCTTCTAAACCATACTGGGCAAGTGCTTTATTGAACTTGGTGTGCTTCTAGGCACCACTATTTATCAAATCTGCATATCCATAATGGTAGATGGCAGAGAAAGTGGTATAAAGAATGGATTCATTTTTTATCACAACAGAGATTCTCATACTGAATTTACCACCTTTTTTTAAAGGTTGTTTATTTCCATCATAGAGGAAGCTTCTTCCTTTGAATGTGTTGTTCCTTTGATTTCCATTCCTTTTGGTTGTTGTTGTTGTCATTATCATCGCAGAGAATCCTTCTTGAAAGGGAATTTCTTCATATAGTGGCTAGGCTTAGACACGTGCAAAATTTCTTGCCTCGTCTTTCCTTTGATCCCTTGGACCAACAAATTTCTTCATCTTAGTACTATAATCGAAGGCAAAATTCTTCATTTTCATATTCCTTCATCCTTGTTCCTTCTTGAACGTATCCTTTTATAGTAGTCATACGAAAGCTGTGCATCACATTACATGAATGGTATTGAACACATTCAATTTGATGAGATTCCCATATGGGAGAACTATCCCCATCAACTATCGTCTTCCTCAATAGCCGTAAGATTATTTTCCGATTTTCAATCAACTTAGAAAATGATTGAACGGATTCATTCCAAATTTTCTTCATTGGTTTCGAAGAAAATGACTGATCATATTTTTGTTGGCTCTTGAACATGTTGACCAATTTATCACATCTCCTTGGATGTGTGTAGTTTGTGACATGTATGTTGCATTGTACTCTTAAGAATTGAATCCCATCATCACTTATTGATTTCCTTCTTATATTTTTTTGACCCTGGTGTAAGGTAGTGTGGTGAGGTTTGGATTTTATCTTCGTATATAGTCTATGATGTTCAGTCTCTGCACTATGATCCAATGTCATCTTCCATGATGAAGCTCCTCTTCCTAGTCAATTTGTCATCAATTTTGAACCATTGTAGTTTGAGGTACTCATGCTCTTCTTCTTGATTGCTATAAACTAGGCTTTGTCTTCACCTCAACTCGATACCATGTAAATTTTTGTAGATGTTATATGCTTGATGGAAATATCATTTTCTTTATCCCTAATATCATATAACAATCATATAAACAAGAAAGTAAAATGTTGATAATAACATACCAGAGATCAAGAAGACAACACAAAAATATATGTGTATGGTGCGTTACGTTATCAACAAGAGATGCTTCAACTACAAAGTCTTCAACACGTAACAACCAAACTTAAGTGTCACAAAACCCCAGGACAACAACATCACCAACCCAAAGTCATCGAAAGTCAATGTCATTATACCAACGAACAACGTAAAACAACAACAAGAAAAATTCAACGCAGTAGTGTCAAAGTCAACTATCCATTTTATCTTCGCGCGTAAAAATGTGACTATAGAAATCAGAATCTTGATTCAAGATTTGGGTTATTGACCATGTAAGCGACCAAATTAACAACAACAATTGGTGGTCATAAACCCTAGGTCTAAAAGCATAAAAATTTATTGCCCATTTTTCCATGTGTGAAGGGGAAGAGACCTATGATGATCGTAAATCAACCGTAAGGAGAGATAATGTGATGTGATATAGATGAGTGAAAATAATATTGACTTATTATATCCATCATGATAAAAGAGATACAACTGTTAGGCTTCAAGCTCATATTCTATTTCTTTTAAAGCGATTTCCACATATATTTTGAATAAATTCAAAATAAATGTTCTACTCACTTGATCAAGATGACCTTTAGATCGATCTTGCAATTTATCCAAGAGGAATCCATACAAAGTTACTTCTGTATCTTCATCTCGAGCATCACAACATGGATTTTGGACCTAGTTGTCCAAAATTAACAAGGATGAAAAAACCAAGTTCTGTTTCACAAATATGCAAATTTTATCAACAATATTAAAAAAAATTTGATAGATTAATGAGATGATGGGAACGTGGATTCCAACTTTGAAAGACATTGCAAGAATAGGCGTTTATCATTCTAATGAGATTTCACAAGAATAAGAGTAGGTTTACTATTTCATAAGTGGTTAAAACTTTCCTACTTTTTCAACCTATGTTTATGAGAGGGGAGAAAATGAAAGATTTTTTGGAGGAAGTTTTTCTTTAATGAGAATTACAAACAATATTACATGTGAAATTTCCTTAAATTGATGGAAATTTATTTCTTTCTAATAGATTAATTAATCTAGATTATTTGTTATGACGAAATAATGATCACAATCGCAATTCTTCACAATAAAATTATGTTGCGGAAAAACAAACTAGAATCGACAAAATATATGCACACACATAATAATAATTGACAACAAATAATTTTGGACTATTGTCCTCGGAAAAACGAAGGGAAAACCGACTGCAAACGAGATGAGGGTTTTATTTGTATTATTACGCATCGACAAAATCACGAGTACATAAATACGGATGCATGGATAGCAATCGTAGCCAAAATAATCGGCCAGAAATAATTTGTGAGGGCAAGGTGTCTCACTCGAAAGCTGATCTCGCTCTCAAAATCGTGGCTCTGTTCGCTTTCGCAGATACTTGCTTTTCAGCCTCTGCATAAGCCTAACATAGTCTCTGCCTCGCCTAATCGTCCTGTGTGAGTTACGTTTCCGAAATCTATTGTTATGTGCTTGAATATTCTTCGGAGATGACTTTATTTAACTCTCCTCGAAATTTTCTATGGCCACTAGCACCTGGACTTTACCTCCTCTTCTGACTGAATCGAAACTACCCTCTTAAGATTTTGTGCCACCCACGACGTAGCACATATGACAGTCATCGCGACCCTCTGCGATATCGAATCTCCAACACCGGTACTTCAACGGAAATCCTCGTGCTGTCGCTTCCTCGTCACTGTTAACGGTTTTGTGCTCGAGCTCTTTTCTGCGAATCACTACATCGAATAGCTTGATATTTCCTAAGGAACTCATTCTCCCTCATGATCAATGTTTCTTCGATGTGTCTCATCTCCCATCCCCACCGATACAAGCCTATAATCTATTGTTGGAGTACCAACCACGCATGATTAAAACATCATCAATAACCAAGATCATCTCAAAACTCAACTGTGGTGTGAGTTTCTAGAGCTTTTCTCGGCATGCTTGAGTTAATTCCTGTATTAATTGCTAACCAAATTTTCCTATGTTAGACTTAGGAAAAATATAAAATGATAGTTACTTAATTTAATTAAGCAAGCGCTTTCGAGTAGCTTATGTCACGTAAAACCTTTTTCTGGGTTTTTGAAGGGCTCATGTTCCTTTAGCCTCTCTGATACAAATTGAGATGAAAACACTCTATCCAATGCTACAAAAATCACAATCCTTTGCAGTAGGAGGAAGATTTTCTCTCATGTCTTCTCAATAGCACCATACTCAGCCATCCTAACGAACAATCTAGAAGACTTTATCCCGACCACACTGTCGCGACGCTCGACAAATTTGATACAACTAGCCTCCTATTTCCATCTACCACCGCACATACTTTGATTCATCTCTCTAACCCCATACTACGAACCATCTTGCATCTACGAGCCGTTGTCGTAGCATCGCATCGTGTTTCTCTCTACATCGGCACGCAAACCTTTGCGTCATTGCATCTGATCTCATGCTACTACTACTTGTTGAAAACTACTAAAAATGAGAATTGACCTTATTTCTCCTCTCAGAATATCAAGTGTTAAGCTGTTGCATAGGAGTTTGCTCCCTCTGAAAACTAGACCTTCCTCTGAGTCTCGATTCTCCCATGGAGAAATCTCACTTTTTCTTCCGAGAAATCCACTCTCTCGCAACTCGCAACTCCACAAACTCGTCGCATGACAACAAGCCGCGCATAGTTCCACGTGGGAAAATATCAATCTTGTGTCAGAAACCATTTCCGCGTGGCAACGCGTCGCTCTCCTGCGCTCATTGATGCTACCTTTTCTTCCTTGCGCATCACCTCCCGATACCTGCACATGACTCGTAGCCTCCGTAACATGCATCTGGATAGCGCGTGTCTCGGCTAGAATTGTGCCTTGACCAATCCATCATTGCCTCTCGACTTCATGCTCGTTTGTCAATTAAAGTCAAACCTCCTTTCCTTTCTCTTAGAGAAGTGGAAACCTCTGCTGCTGAGGAGCTGCCAGCTTCTTTGCTCTGCAACTAGCCAATTCGCATTTCCGGTGTCAACTACGCTTAGTTCAAACAACTATATCACGTGCATTGACCTACATCTAGCTTTGCAAACTATCGGCTATTTTAATGATTGACCACTATTGACACCGAGCCACTACTATAACACTGCGGCCTCGTAGAAAAGGTGGTGGCTCCGCTACGCAATCGGGCGATCTCACCGATCTCCTTACTGCATCTACACTTTGACCCTACCCCTCTTGACATATGGGAGAATCAAACTACACTTCTCCTAGATCCTGGTGTTCGTTCCACTATCTTTTTCTAGCTTCATTTCGCATGGGACGCTTTTCACTTTTCAAATTTCAATTACTTCAGCACTTGGTTCTATATCCCGAAAGTCAAAATATTGTTCAGATATGCATCGGATAATTCAGTACGATGTTATTTAGAAAGCCACAACATACGGGCAACTCATAATTGGAAACCCAAGTCGGAAATTTCCTTCTTCCTACTTAACCCTTTTTCACTACACTAAATTTCTTAGAACAAAGACCGATACTCGCTTTCAACGAGGAAAGAAAACTACTCAACCTTCCGTAATTCCCTCTCCATGAATTGCAAATTAAAAAAGCAGAATATGCAAATGAAAATGAATTGTCTTTAGCTCATGTTGAGGGTGCCAAGGTTAACGAAAGGGGAGAAAATATTTTACAAAAAAGTTTCTGAGGGACCTAGTGGAATGAATGTACAGACGTTCTTTCCACTTACAACACAAACTAATCATGTTGATTCCAAGAACCAAATTTTTATCTAAACCATATGAAATTTTTCAAAGAATTGGTCAATGAGACATACGTACTTTTAATATAAAACGATAAACAAAAAAGGAAGAAGGAATGAAAAATTAATATTTTTTAAATGTTTGTATAGAATTATTTATAAATATACTTTTTTTATATTTACTTTTCTACATATCAACATAAAAATTAAAATATTTTATTGTCATGTTAAATTTTCACATGAAGATTATGAAAACTTAAAGATGAACGCAGATGATATTAGAAATATGCCGTATAAATGTCCAAAAAGGTGTACAAGAGATGAAGTCAAAGAAATGGCAAATTGCATCACAGGAGGAGCCATCTCAACAAAAACATGCTTTCAAATGTATAAACACGCCTTATAACTAACACGATCAAGCTTGTAACGACCGAAGTTTCACCCATCATAAAGCATAAAGTAAGGTCCAAAGGAATATAACTTGAATTTTTTGATCATTAGGTAATAAATAAAAATTTAGCATTAAATATTAATTTTCACATTTTCTTGCATAAAAAAGAAAAGAAAATGGAAACCCATTCAAATATACAAAACAAGATGAAAAGGAAGAAAATCTATTGATATCTAAGTTTGTGAGTAATTGTTACTTCCTTTATAACAACTTAACGCAGATTTCATTTTTTGTATTTTTTAAGTTGTTTTACAAAAATCATCATTGAATGTCTTCAAACAAAGTAACATACAAAGAAGAACCACTGTGAGGAAATGATTGAAATTGGGTTAAATATGGGTTGTGAGTACATGTTGGCATACCGTAACTTAAATCGTGAATTTAAAGGATCTACCTATCTTGTTTTTACTTTGACTCCATCTATAATTAATAGAACAAAAGAATCTTTTATATTAAATATAAGGATTATTGGTGGGGTATAAAACTTAGAAACAAAGTATGAAATTTCTCAATGGTATGAAATCTTGAAAGATGGCGTGTTACATGGTTTTTTAAGAAAAATGCATAGAATATGAAATAATTGTTTTCAATGGTACATAATTTCTTTTTAGATTTATACCGATGTATATTATTTAATATTGTAATTTTCTATTATTCTCACCAATGTATACACATCTCCTTATAAAGTTATTTTTATGTTTGTAGATGGAAGTAAGAAGAAGAAAACAATCAACACCATGAACAAAATATCTCTTAAAACAACCCAAGTCATGAAGTAGCCTAGTAAAGTGATGTCAGCTTCGTTAATAATGATGATCATTATGTTTGGATATCAAAGCAAGGCATTGTATTTTTTGAAATATTATCCTGAACGATATTTGTTTAATGTAATGTAAAGTATGTCCTAAATTGGAAAAGACAAAGGGATACCAATAATCGGTTCTATTGTTACCGTGAACATAACACCAACATTAAATTTATGGATGATTAAATATTACAATGAAGAGATGGAAGATTTGACAGATATGATATAACAAATTAATCCAAACATCATATCTAAATACCAACAAAATTCTAATTCATATGAATGTTGTTATAAGATATATATATGTACGTAATTTTGATGAATAAATGAATTTTAAAAATCACAATAATTATGATACGATATAACAAATTAACCAAACATCACATTCAAATGCATTAATAAAAATTTAATTATTAAGAACATCGTTATAACATAAAAGGTTTACCTAGGACAGAAAATGAATTTTAAAAAATCACAATAATTGCTCACATGTCGATGTTTCTAAACAATAAAATGAAAATGGTGCGTTTTCTCACATCACACCTGTGTATTTGTATTCGAAGACTGTGCATTTTTACAACCTCTGGGCACCGTAAAAATAATGATACCAATTATAAACTTTGTTGCGTTTATGTGTCTACACACTGGCAGTATTTACGACCCATGGGTACCGTACAACATCATACCACAATTATAAAATCTTGGTGCGGTTGGGGTGACATCATGCGACCGCGTTTATGTTTTCATACACACTATCGCATTTGTACGATCTATGGGCACCACACGAATACCGACATAATTATAAATCTTTGCCAGCATTTTTGTGATACTATGCACCGTTATGTTTCTATAAGTCTACGATCAAGCAAGTGCGTATACTACCTATGGGCACCTTACAAATCCAAAGACCAATTAGAATGTCCTGTGCGTTGTATCACCAACACTACGCCCGGTGTGGTTTTATACTCAACGGCTCCGATGCATTCTCCTTCGATCAGCTTCAAATACCTTTCAGCGGTGTATTTACCCGAAGACAAATACAAATCATAGTAGTGCATCTATGAAAAAACATTCCGTAATAACCCTTGCCGCCTACTTGTTTTTAGTTGTGTTGAATATCCAATAAAGCTCCACAAAACCTCCGAAACCATAAACGGATGTTGTAGAAAATGTTTTTTTAAAACTTTTTGCCAATTTTATAACACTAAAACTTTTAAATTTCGCTAGAGGGTATTTTTGTAGTGGGAGGTATATATATATATATATATATATATATATATATATATATATATATATACGTTTCTACACCGGATGTTGTGAAGTCGTTGCGGTTCCATAGAATTCCATATTTAGAAGTATGATATATGAATATGATTTCTCAAAATCGGCGATGAAATCAATATGGCGCGATGTCCTCAAAGGAACATGAGTTGGTTAAGGTGAACGAGAAATTAGAAAACTTGTAAGTTCCTCGGGAATGGAGAATGCGAAGAAGGAAGAGACCATGAAATGCAACCATGTCAAGAGTGGTAAGTTATCAACCGAGGCCAAGAATATGTGATCAAAATTTTAGAGATCTCTTGGGAAGATATGTAGACTCGCTAACGGAAGTCCGGCAAAGGAGAAGACTCCTGGACATGACTAACAGTGGAGATGTAGACAATCCGAATCAAGGATGATCGACGCTCCATAAGAAGATGTCATGGTGAAAGATCATCACTCGAGGTAAACTTTTGTTTCAGTTCATTTGTATATGTTTATCTATGGATGAATTTGTGCAGATGCTAATCATATAGAAAGGATGTGTACGATCCTTGGGAGATGATCTGAAGGAAAGCAGCATGGCACACGTGGACTCAGATGAGAAAGACCGAGGAATCACTTTTCCGGTGAGAGTGGACAGCGACTCATGACCGAAAGTGAAAGGATGATCTGTGACTCTATGGAGCCAAAAGTTGAGATTCATCAATATCAAAAGCCATGACACCGAGGAGGAACTCTTCATGAGAAGCCATGTCGCATCATTGTTGTTGCAGTGACCCTCGATTGAGAGGGGAGTCTTCCGGTGGTCAGTTTCTGCTTGGAAGAAACTTGACCCACGTACCTCGAGTTATGAGGTAGTGACGTATGTGATTACTCTACTACATGTGTCGTGCACTAGACCAAATCATAGCCATAGGTCTCAGTGCAGGCCATGCTGAAGAGGGATGGACAGACACATCATTACGGTGCTCTACCAGGAAAGATGTGACGGAGGATGGGGTAATCGTCCTGACATTCGATACTCTTTTGAGAATGTGCATAGCATTCAAGATAAGAGCAGTCAGGGGATCAATATTATTCGAGGGCTAGCCGCCCAAGAGAAGAATAGATCCACAGAAGGTCATACCATGGGAACACCTCGTGGGTTATGTACCTTGGAGAGACAATGACTATGGTGTCTATTAGGTCGTGTGTCTCGCTAGCATTGTAGCCCTATTGTCTCAAGTTGAGAGAGATGCTGTCAGCCAAGGCCTTGCACTAGGACAATGCTACGCAGATGCTGATGCGTATGATAGATGAAATTACCAATCACGATTCTTCTTATGAGATCGTGTAGTTTGAAAGTGACTCTTGTACCTCAGCATGAATGCCTCCCTCACTTAAGAGGGAGTGCTGAAAGGTGCAACTAGGTCACCATGTTAATTATGTAGTTATGTACTGAAGAAAGAAGAATTCAAAATAATAAAATGTATTTTTGTTGTACTTTCTTTCATGGGTTTGTGAGCAATATTTATTAAGTAGGATAGGCTTCTTCTTGATGTGTCTATTAGGTTTGAGTCTTCAGATACAGAATATAACCAAGCCAACATATATATATATATATATATATATATATATATATATATATATATATATATATATGAAGGATCTAGCTACCGCAAACGTTCCGTATCTTGTCATGAGCCTTGTCACACGTTCAAGAATTTAAAGAATGCCTATTATCAAACTCTCTCAAACGTTCGAAAACAAGCTGTTATAATATGTTAAATTCGGCTACCATTCACCATAAGTCCCATCTCAAGTTTATCGATGTAAAGTTGACCTAAAACATAGTAATAGCCAACATAAATATCTATTAAAGCCCATTTGAAGACAAGCTATCATCCAACAGACAATTTTATGGATTTAGAAAAGGTGTTTGCCAGACTGGAAATTTTTTCGTGTAAAAGTTTGAAGAACCTTCAATGAAAATTAATTGATATATAGTATTTATGTTGTGCGGATTAATGGAACTTCAAGTAAGATACTATTGTAACAGTAGTGGCAAAATATTATAATGTTGTTTCATGTTTCTACAGAAAATATCCTCCTAGATATAAAGTTTGAAGGACAAATTTTGATTGAAGGCTGCTGTACCAAAGAGCAAAGAAGAAGGTGACTATAAGGAGAAAGAATTTTTAAATACATTAGATTATGGAAGATAAATATGATTTATCTTCTAACCACAATACGGTAAGTGAATCTTGAGACCGAATTCTCTAGCAAGAACAGCAAATTGTTGAAGAAGAGAAGATCGAAGTTGAAAAGGTGGGAAAGTTGACAGATCTTGGAGACATTCTACCTGGAGTTTGAGTTTGGTCTATGGTACTTGTCATTTCGAATATCTATAAGAAGAATTCATTTATGGTTTTCCTCTCCAAGAGAGAGAGGTTTTTTCGGCTCTAGGAGCCTAACTTTTGTGTCTCGTGCATTTTGATAATTGACTTGATGAAATAATAACTAATCTAAAGAAGAAAGACATACACCCAAGAAAGCTCACAACAATTATCAAGAAGAGAATTTTATTAAATAACAGCCCTCCAAATTCTCAACATGCTGATGAAATTGAAGAAGATCTCGATCGTTGACCATTTTGTGATGGAAAATGATCTTTTTAAGGACAAATCGACAAGTAACCTTTGAAAAATTTAGATACCTACCGATAAAGGCACTTTTTGGTGGTAGTGATCCTTTCATCACAAATAAGACATGGATAATGTGTTTTTTTCGTGATATGGTTCGCTTTTTCTTCTTTCTTTTTGAGAATTGTTTGTTTATTTTTACCCTTCCTTTCTTATTTCTGTATTTACTTAGTTTTGCGTATTAGCTCATGACATGGATTTTTACATCAGAGAAGAGTCTCTTTGTGAATTGCAGTTATAATTGGGAGTAGTAGATTCTAGATTGTTTCTTCCTACTATTTTATGTATTAACTGTATCGATTAAACCATCAATGACATGAGAAACATGAGTGGTAGTGTTGACTTGGACAAGGTAAATCAATAATTTTTGCATACAAAGTACCAAACTGTAAACAAGGTTCAGATACTGCCTTGAGCGATAACATGCTCGTTACAACGCTTCCTTTAGGCCATCTTTCAATAATCTTAGGAGTAATGATTTGATAAACAATTCGTACTTAATTTGACCCAGGATGAAAATTTGACTAAGTGGTGCTCACGTCACCATTCATGGATGTGATTCCAAAAGCAATACAGACGTACTTTATTTAAGTGAGTTTTGTATTTTTTAAAACAATACTACAACGAACCGTAACTAAAAATAAGTATGTAGTGTTGTTAACAAGTATTAAAATTTTTAAAATAACCCTTGGTAACTTAATGTACCACTTTGCGGCTAAGACGATCAAAGTTCTTGAAATTTTTAAGCGATGAATCATCAACCAAAGAATTGAATTAAGCACCACATATGACAAGTCATAACATGATTCAAGGGTATTCTCTTAATTTTCTTCAAAATTTTGAAATGTCACTCGGAAACTTAGTAGTCATATCCGACCAATATGTAAGATAGTAATTGATCATTCGTACTGTCGAGACAAGTCCCAAATCTAAAGTTTCAATGAAAGCAGAACGTTCGCTAGGTTTTGTCGAGCGAGTTGATAATTTTAGAAAATATCAATACCTAGAGGAGGATATCTTAGAAAATCAGATAGCTTTGACAGCTTGGAATCGGCATACCCACATGGCATCTAGGGTAGCTACACCGAGTTGAGGTTGAGCCGGTATTTGACATGTATAACTGTATAGTTGGCTCGAAAGCCGGATTTTGTCCTAATTCTTTCATATTGGAATTGGCCTTGAAATGGTTACCAGGAACAAATTCTATTTTGAAAAGGTTGATCGACCGAGGTTGTCTCCTTAACAGTTTGACCCATAAAGGTTTCCTCGAACATGTTGACCTACAAAGGGTTTTCTCGAATATTTTTGACCGTAAAAGGTTGAATTTTTTTACAATTGTTGTAATAGGTTTTCCAGAAGCTAGCAATCTCAGGCCATACTTGCCGAGTCCGTAAGTTTCTTAGCTAGACTTATAGTCTTCTTTGACAAACTTTGCTAGTTCATTACAAGAAAATCTTATGGGAGTGGAACATTCTGGGAACCGTGTTTCTATTCTCAACAATAGATGAGTTTTTCCTTGTTGAATTCTGTCATTTTAACCTAAATATATAAGTATTTTAGGTTATTAATAATGTTTCTCTTATATTCAACTATTATCGGAATGCTAGTAATACATGAAACTCAATTTGTGGGCAGTTATTGATGCAGATACTTATGTAAATTCTTTGTAAAATAAAATGAACAGAACTCCTATATACACATTATATAAGCTTATATTAATGATTTTTAAAGTAAATGTGAAGAAAGATGTTTAAATGTTACAATGAAGTATATATATTATTAATAATATGAAAATTGTAGAACAAGCTAGTTCCTACCGTGAGATACATTTTAAAAGAGAAATAATCCTTATTTCCTTGAATAAATTATACCTACAATAAAATAGGGAGAATGAAGGTCCCGTGAGGAGGCCCACTCGCTTTTACCATAATATTGATAGTAATCTAAGATAAAGAATTACAAGTAAATTATCGCAAGACAAAATCATATGACCATTTGAAGGAAAGATAGATCAGTTAGAGAAACAATTTGGTGACAAATATAATTTAAAACTACACCTCACATATCAAAATGAAACAAATGAACACACAAAAACAAAGGCTATTGTCCTATAGGTTAACTCAAAGATAATTAAACAAGACCTACAATTATATCGTGAGTAATAAATTTATCGGTTAATATATACATTTATAGGAGGCAAGAAGAAGCAATTTTAGGTTTGAACAAAAGAATGAATATAAATGTGATGGCTAATTTATAATGACAAGTAAAACAACCAACCATAAAATAACTATGTTCATAAATACGTTTTAACAAACCAATTTAAGACTAGTTTGAAAGAAAACAACCCTAAATAACAAATGATATTTAATATTTACCAAAAAACAAATAATGAGTTTAGACACGACTGTGAACAAAATTTATATCAGATCAAATAACTTAACAAAAGAAACAATCTCGAAAATGTTCGTAGTAATAATGAGACCATAAGTTTTAAAAAAATTGACATTTTGGCAATTGGTGTACCCAATCACGTTTGAGTACAAAGTTAATTGAACCACACCGTGTAATACAAGTCACAAATAAGAGTCTTTTTTTTTGTGTAACAAAAAGGGGAGGAAGCAGGTTAACCATAATAGAAGTTTTCATAATACATTCTCAAACCCTAACAATCTCGTATCGAAAAAGATGTATTACATTCAAATATACCTTTGAATACCGAGGAGAAGAGTACAAAGAAAATGTAGAAACCTTGAACAGAGAATAACACCGAATGAGTCCTCACATTTAAATTTCAAAACCCCACAACATGGTTCACAAAAATAGAGTGCGTACTGTTAGAATGATATCAAGAAAGTAGCCTAAACCATACGAGAAAAACAAAGCTGCCAGTAATATGGGGCTTTGGACAAATTTAGACATACACATACCTAATCCATATTGTGAATAGGATCACCAACTCTACCTTCTCAAATTTATTTTTTTAAAACCAAACATTATGCCATTAACTTTTGAATATCATATTTAAGGCCATCCCTAAAAAATTCCTTTCTGACATTGTGGTGTTTTTAAAATCACTTAATTCCTTCCCATCAAGAGGCAATCTCAAAAGAATATTTTGTTTGAGTTGGTAATTATTACAAACATATATGATATTTGTACCACAATGATTAAATTTTCAAGTTTAATGTATCGTATGTGTACTTAGGATCTTGCTACAAATTTTTAATGAGTGTCCAGCATCTTCTTCACTATTCTTCCATTCGATTGTTGCTTCTCGGTTATCAACTCAAAGTTGATAATAGAAATGGCACAAAGAAATGCTTCCACATCCTCATCCTTTCTTGAGAGTGCATCCGCAACAACATTTTACTTCCCTATTTTTTTATATGAATTAAAAGTCATAACCCAACATCTTTGTGACCCATTTTTGTCGCTTTATAAAGATAATATTTGTTCCAAAAATATTTAATACTATCATGATCCTGTTTTCACTCTGAATTGTCTTCCCATTAGTAAGGCTTTCATTTCTTTATTGCATGTAGTATTTCCAAAAATTTCCTTTCAATAAATAGGCTTTTGTACTTTCCTTTGATTGATGAATTTTAAAAGAAATAGTTCTTCCTTCTTGAATTAAAACCACACTAACCTATTTTCGTATATCACATTCACAACAAAAGCTTTTTGTGAAGTGGAATAGTCAAGACCCGTTATTAAATATTTCCTTTCTTAAGATGTTCAAGGACTTAGTTTTCATGAAGTCCAAGAAAATTCATTCTTTCAAACATGATGTTAGAGGTAACAAGAACTTCCCATAATTTAACAAACTTGAACAATATCCGTCAACCCATAAAACTTTACAAGACGTTTTATCATTGTGAGAATTTTTTCCATTATTTAATGGCTTTTTTACCTTTATGGTCCATTTTTTAACATCTTCATGAGTTAGAACATGACCCAAATATTCCACCTTCCGTACCCAAAAGAAAAATTTGGAGATTTTTGCACATAATTTTTTTCTCCAATAGTTTGAGTACCTTGTAAATATGTTATAATATGTTCTCTTAGACCACAGATTAGCATATCATCAAAAACATAACAAATTTTCAAAGGATGTGGTTTGAAAATGAAATTATCAAACCTTTAAATGTAAAGGTGTGCTTAGTAAGGATAAAAGGCATGATAAAAATTCATGAAAGCAGAATACATGCCTTAGGAATTCTATTTTACTTTAATTTAAATTTGATGACATTCCTAATGAAGACACAACCTGGCGAAGTAACCACAGTGTAATTTTCCAACAATTAATCAATGATGTAATAGAATGGAAAATATGTTCTTTAATAGTGAGCTTGTTGAGCTCCTTGCAATCAGACATAAACCACATCCACCATTTCAGAAATAATATCACTAGAGCAAGAAAGAAAGAAATTTGACCAGGTTGAATTATACTTAAAATTTCTAGCATTTTCCGTAACCACATATCTAATCTCACTCTTTGGGGATAATGACATATTTTTATGCTCCTATGTTTGGAGGAAATATTTTCTGAATCAAATGAATAACATGATCTTGATCATGAATAGGTAGGATTTTGAAGTTCCAAACACCTGGAATGATTGTCACATTGTTTGGAGATATGGAGAAAACAGATGACCTCGATGTTTGAATTTAAGGAGAATAATTGTGCAATTAATACCCATTATTTCTTTTCTTCGGTGTTTTTTCATGAAAATTAGAGCTAATTATTTTTCTTGCTCTTTTATGATACCCATTAATTCAATCTCCTTTCCTTACAAAGATATGGTCGTATCTATAGTGATTCCTATATTTAATAGCATCTTACCGAGATCTCATAACTGGATACATGCATCATGATTCATCCTTCTTGTGCACTAATATCATCGTATACAAATAAAGAAATTTGACTAGTTGAATGATACTTCCACTTAAATATTTCTGCAATCACACGTGTTAAATTCTTTATCTTTTTGGGACATAAGGTGATATCCTTTGTAAGGCTCCTATGCTTGGAGGAAGACTTCTCGGAATCAAATGAATAGCATGATCATGATCACAATAGTGGAGTCTGGTAGTTTCAAACACCTTGGAATGATTGTCTTAGAATTTTTGGAGATATGAGAACAGATGATTTGATGTTATAACTTATAGTGAGAATAATTTTCTAATTACCCTTGTTGTTTCTTCTTGGTTTTTCATGACATTAGAGTTTATTATCTTTCTCAGCCCCCCTCTGCGTATCCCCCCGTAATTCAACCTCTTTCCTTCGGAAAATTATAAAACTTTCTTGAAAATTAAAAGCTACCATCCCCAAAGATTGTAAACTATTGTACTCTATAAAACATCAACACCCTCCTATTGAATGGAAAATATTGGACTATTCAATACCTATTTCTCATGGTTAGATTGATATTATGGCATTTTCTAGAGAAACTTATAGTTCCTCCATTTGAAATTCATCACTTGATATTATGGTGTCAGTATAGGCTAACTAAATTTTTGGCCATTTTACAATGAATAAATTTATGGGTACTAAATTCAAAACTTCAATCAACACTATAACATTTTTCTTCTTGATATGTCCTTCTCCATCTTGAGAGTTTGAGCGATAATTTCGCCACCGTACTACAAGATATGGCCGACTCATTTCTTCTTTCTCTTCTAGGTTGGTTCTCGTATATCCTTCTTTTTGGAGTTTTTTGCTCATTTAATCCTTCCCTTTCATAACTATGTAAAATAATTCTTCAGCACACTCTATGACCTTTAACGTATTTTCTATCACAATCAGAGTAAAGCTTTTTCTCTTTTTTTCTTCCAATTGTTGGTAAGCGAATTTTGTAGGTTGTGGAAATATAGGATAGCAACAATTCCCATGTTTATATATGTATGTATGTTTGTCGCCATAATTTTACATTCAATTTTTTTCGCTAAACTCGAATTTTTCCACGAATTGTGTTCCAAAGGAAACCCATGTTGGATGTTATCCGTATAACGTAAGAAGACATCAACTCAGGTTTTAATATCATTTACCATTATATTCAATTTTTGGAAGTTCTAAATGTGCTCTACCAATTTAAACCCTTTTGTTTGAGATTTATAAAATTGAAGTTGTTGCTGTGTTTTCATCCCCATATTGGGATTATCATTTTCTCCGAAAATTGACCAAGTGAAATTTTTTATTGAGAAAAGCCATTGATACCATACAAACGGATTTTTTCTTTAAAATGTTGCACCATACTTTGTAAGCTATCATTATTGAGATCAAAATATTGCTCCATCCTCTAGCATCCATGGACGGATCTCGTTAAAACTTCTCATATTGATCTTTGAATATGGTAAATTAATCCAAATAGAGTAAATGAAATTGCTACCTTGTCAGTTTATTTTGTTCTCATCATGAGTTTCTCTACTATATTTTCACCATTAGGATCTATTTATTGTATCGAATTTGTCAAACCTTCCTTCAAACTTCCATGTCTTCTTTTACAATATCATTCTTTCATGTGTTCATTTTTTCTTCCATGTCTTCCATGACATTATTCAAACCATCCATTTTAGTTTCCACGCCTTTATCTGTACCCATTTCATTTTTTGTTGATCTTTATGATCACAATTTGGTGCACTTTCTTGTAATTTTGATATACTATGTTGCAATTCTTCTCTGCGAGCCGTACATATTGTGGGTTTTTTAACTGTGTTGTTGAATCATTTTAGGGGAATTTAGAACCCAATACCGATATCTATGCTTCAATATGCCCTTTAAATCACTAAACCGATTTTTCAAAGACTTAAGTGAAATTTGAAAAATACACACCTTTTTCTTGATTTTGAGGAGATCAATAATAAATGATGTATCTATTTAATTTTTATCCCTTAGATTCCATCTTCAGTTCTTTAGTATCCCTTTGAATCTTCTTTTCTAATGCTGCTGGTGTTTGACCTAATTTGGATTCTTTCAAGGCAAAACTATAGTTTAATTCCTAATGACCCAAATGGATGGGTTCAAAGAGATGAACTTGTATGGAATGCTGCTTACGTCATCGTTTTCCATCACTTCTAAAATTGATATATAAGAAACTACAGTCCGTGTAATTTTTACCACTTTTTATAGAATTCAATCGATGCTTCTAGAGAGAGAGTTATGATGTTTTTCCCAAGGTCACCTATTTTAGATGAGAAATTTGGGATGGCAAAACCCTAACTTCCACAACATCATATCTTTGAAAATATTGCTAACCAAGATCCTAAATTTTTACATTGTTACTCAAGATTTATTTGAAATGTGTTTTTGTTTTTGTGTTCAAACCTTTGGGAGAGAAACAATTATAGAAAAAATTCTACGATGACCTGCTTTTAAGTAGCGAAACCCTAGAAATCCAAAGACCGACACCAAATGTTATGAAACCAATTTCAAAAAGAGAAGAAAAGAGAGATAAATGCCTTATAACAAGCCACTACAAGAACCTACTTTATATTACATAAATGAAAATTATTGGATGATGCAAATGAAAAACCCTTCCTTTCTATATATAGAGTCCATGGCTCATAATATAATCAGCTAACCTAACAACAATAATGTATGGGCACAATAATAACAAATGGGGTGAGGGCACGACAATAACAGTGACACACTAACAACAAAGGGTTCATACTAGTAATAGATACCAACACGTTTTTTCGACATGTTGGATAGCCATTCGTAGAGGTAGGGCTGTGGTTTAAGTAATAAAACTCATCAATTTTAAAATAATTCTTTATGAGGAACATGATTAACGAAAACCCATTAAACAAAACGATCATAGCATACAGTGCACCAGACCTAATATAAGGTTGTATTCAAGAGGGCCATCAACAAATCTACCTGCACATAACGATTTTTCCCACTACCTATATAGGCATATCCTGGATATTCCAATGACGAAAATCCTATCCATCAAAGGATTTAAGAAATGGTAGACCTATTGACCTATGAGTAAACCAAGAGTTTCTTCAATGAAAGCAAAGACACAATGTACGTAGAGCCACTGCCAATCACTATGCGAAAACTCACCTATTTCTGACTAAAACAAGAATTTTTTAAAAGCCATTTAATGGGAGTTCTTAGTATAAATTCTTGAGATTAAACACAATAATATTAGAATCTTGAGGATCAATAGCTACAATAAGACAACAATATCAAATTCTTCCGAGCGATGAAGATCAGCAACACCTTGAGAAGGAATGTCAAGGGGACATGAACAGACCTTCAACAATATTGCATCATAGCCTATTCGCATGTGGATTGAAAGTTGATTTTTAAGCATACCTTTGGCGGTGCGGTTTAATTACTAAATCAGGAATATTTTTTCGGCGTGTAATGGTTTGCAAACATGAGGAGTTGATACTAGAGGTCGAATGGAGGATTCAATTTCTTCAAATAAAATACTCTTAGATCCATAGTCTTGAGATCGTGTTGCCACGATGATACGGGACATCACCGGATATACGCCAATGAATTGAAGAATATCCATTGCCCATCGTCTTGGGTGGATGGAAATGATTTTTAAGTGACAATGGTGTGGGAAAACCTTTGAAAAATTTAGATGCCCTATATTTAAGCGGGCACTCTTTGGTGTAGCATCCTCACATAACAAGACATGTGATACCTAGGTTTCTTTTTCATGAGATGGTTTATTTTTTCCGTTTCTTTTGGAGAATTGTTTTGTTTATTTTCATTCTTCTCTTTCATCTTATTTCCACATTTAATGTAGTTTGTAGCAGATGAGTCTATGGTATGGATTTCAGAGAAGTTTCAAAAGAAGAGTCTCTTTGGGTGAACTGCTAATTACAATTGAGTAGCATATTTGGGATTGTTTCTTCAATTTTTTATATTAACCGCATCGTATTGTTGCGTATCCGTGACATGAGAACCAGAAGGAGTTGAAACATGACTTGGACAAGGTAAATCAAGAATTTTTCACACAAAGCACAAGAACTGTAAACAAGGTTTGATATTGGGCTTGAGCATGACTTTTCTTCGTTACAATGCTCGGCCACATCTTTAATCTTTAGGGAGTAATGATTGATAAAAATCAGCCAAAATTTGATCCGGGATGAAAGCTTTTGACTAAGAGGCGTTCACGGCCACCATTCAAGTGATGTGATATGAAATGTACACAGATGTACTGTTTAAGTGAATTCAGAAACCTGCCATTATCATAACAAATCGGTAACTAAAATGAGTAAGGAAAGAAGTTACATACATTGAAATTTTGAAAGAACCTTGTGGTAACTCAATGTACCACTTTGCGCCCGCTTTATCAAAGTTCTTTGAAAAAATTCTTAAATGTATGGAATCACCAATCAAAGAATTGGATGCACACCATAGATGAGGCGCTAACATCAAGGGTATTCTAGTTTTCAAACTTTGAATGATACTAGGCAACTTAGTAGGTATAGCTTACTCAATATGAAAGATAGTAAATTGGATCATCTCGTTAGCCGAGACAAGTCCGTGAAATCTAAAGTTGCAATGAAAGGTAAATTTCGTTAGGGTATTGCCTAGAGAATTGATAACCCCATTTTAAAACATGAGTACCGGAGGAGGATATCCAAGAAAACTTGGGATATTGAGTAGTTGGAATTGGTAGCACTTCTGTTGCATCTGCAGTTTGGTACCAGTTGAGGTTGAGTTGGTATTTGATATTTATAACCAGTATGGTTGGTTTCCAGTTGATTTTTTCCAATGTCCATATTGTAATTGGCCTTCAAATGGAAAGCAGAAAATCAATTTAAAGGTTTACTGCTTTTATTGTCATTCTTGAATAGTTTGATGTATAAAGGTTTCCCTTGAATATGTTGACTCATGTATGGTTTTCTTGAATAGTTTGACGATAAAAGGTTGACTTGTTTACGTAGTTGTTGTAATAGGTTTCTCTTGTTAATCTTGATAATCGACTCCAATTCTAGGCCCACTTGATGGGTAGTAGTCTTAGGGATAGGCCTTGTAATAACTTCAACGATATTTGAAGGTCATAGAAATAACCCACTTGAGAAAATTCCGGACATATGTACTTGGTTTTTAACCCAAGTTTGCACATCATATTGGGATAGAGTACTAGGATTATTTTGACCAAACTTGGTCGATCATCATACCGTACACTGGGTAATCGAAGTGCGACTTGAATAAAGTTGTTGGACCTTGGGTTTAACCAAATTTTCCAACCGGCTAAGCAAGTTTACCACAAGGCACCGCAATGTAGGTTGCAAATATTGTTGAGTAAACAAAGGGTTCCACATAATATTTATTCCTGCAAGGAGTTCCTATTGAGGGCCGGGGATGGTAGGCTGACCATAAATCAGTTTGAGGTACTGGAATATAAGTTTGATAATTGCCTAGGAATATGTTTTTCACGACCATTGGACAGGTTCCAATAAAAGGTTGCTCCTAAAAAATGTGTCCCTAAATAGCCCGCCCTCGCAGGTGCCATATACCTCCATGAGATATTGAAAGGAGGTTTCTTAGAATCATATATGTTCACCAGGTTAATGTGATCCAATAGATTAGTTGACACAGAAGTTTGAGAGATGCTTCCGAAAAGTTCTGTAAAGTGATTGGTACCCGGCAGAATAGATGGACCACCATACAAAAGACTTCTCGAAGAAGAAAACATAGATGACTACGAGATTCTAATCCACAAGATGTATACTTGGGTAAAGAGTAGAATGATTTTGCTGCGATGACTACAATTAGAGTTACGTGGAAAATTTATGAACTCGAGACACGAAGGATCCTGAAGTTGAAAGACTAAAAGGTGAAATCCAAAGGGTATACTTGTTCAATATACCTTTAAATCTAAATTTTCTCTTGACTAAGGGGAATTTCAATTTCTTCTTCTTTCATCATATTTATTCAAAGCTAATAGGCCAAGAGGAAGATTCTTAGTGATGAGAAGCTTTACACGAGGTGAACAGGACCACTGGTGAGTCGAGGCTATAAGATCCGGGTGACCTGGGGCCAAGCGAATCGTACTTAGGCTCGTATATTTCAAAGTTCATTGAGTTTCATATCCGAGACAAACTCATGAGTGATAGATTCAACCACAATTACTTAAATTTTTCTGGGTTGATCTTACTTGTTTTGTTTATCGAGGTTGATTAACTCTAAAATTAGGATGTATTACAATAAATGGTTCCCTCTTGTTCGCAGGGAATTGATTCTTCGATGATTGAACCCTTTTAGTTTTGATTTTTTCCAATTGCCTGGTGTGCGTCCTTGGGGTTTCTCGCATTCTACATGAAATGTCTCGTAATTTAGCCACGTTAATTTTTTAACACACGAAATCAAAAATTTCAAAAGAATCACACCTAAAAGCTCTAAAAAAATTAAACAAATTAACATGCACTTAAAAATATAAGAAATAATCTAATAATATTAAAATATGTTTCCAAGAACACTAGTTGGTGATGAAATCCAACCTCATATATATTAATGTGAAAATTAGCGGTTGAAGAGTTACCCTAACAACTTGCTTAATGAAACAGCCCTAGTGCAAGTAATCACTATGCCATCTCAAGTGAAGACTACTTCTCCGAAATTCCAAGTGAGTTCAGCTAATATCCTGCCCAAGCACAAAGGACCTTCCTCCACCGAATACCTTCGGGAAAAATCCTAAGGATTATTCCTACCATGTTACCAAATGAGACAATTAAACTTGGGGGACACTGTGTTCGACATACACAAGCAAGCAAGTAGTATCACGTTCAACCTTTTGAAATATCCTCAACACATTAAATACGAGGTTTACCAACAAGTGAACTCAAGCTCCTAAAATGGTTAATCTTATGTTTACTAACAAGTGAACCTGCTCCACCCACAATCTCGAGGTTTACTATTTAGCATACGTGCACACTTATCTTCACCACAATGAAGAGAAAGTATTATTTCAATAGGTCCGACATGACTCCAAAGCCGACTTCATAAGAAGAGATTCCTTAGCACAATTGCAAAAATTGGGTTTCTTTCCTCACCGTATGATGCTACTTTTTTTTTTAATCGCTTTTAAGGTTAATTAATCCTCGTCCTGCATACACTAGTCTCGAGTTGTACTGGTGGAATGAGCCTTTAAAAAATGTAAAAATATTCAGATCAATTTTATTAAGCGCAACACCTGGATGTTATTTACGCAGGGTAAGGGAACAAACTCAATGATGTTATGACCCACTCAAAAATACTCTAAATGCATCAATAATGAAATGCAATTCCTTGTTTCAAGGAATTTGTTTAAGAGAAAGTAGAAGGACTTTTGGATTCAAAGAAGTACAAATTTCCTTTGGAAACATCCTATAAAAATTATTTTTCATCAAGAAAGAAATTTCATTTAAGCACCCACTAATACAATTTTAGGAGTAAACAATTTTCAATTCTTCAAAAGAAAAAAACAACTAGAAAACCCTAAAAAAGTAAAAACTTCAAAAATCAATGCTCTAACAATAATCCCAACTAAGATACCATGAGTGTCTTTTCATGATTTATTTGCATTGAAAAGAAAAAAATTGTTTTTTCACTTTAACAAGAAGAAATAATTTCATAAAAGACTACTTTTGAATAAATCATTTTTTCACACCCAGAAGTTTTCTCTTTGAAAATGAGCAAGAAACAATCACTCAACAAGCAAGGTCGAGAAGACACCTCGTAGTTTAAGAGAATGACATAAAAATCAATGATCTAGCAAAGGATCTATTTCTCTCAAAAGAGAAATTCATCAAAACCAAGGAAAAACCCTACCTTAATTTACAAAAAGGATGATCTATCAAAGACTTAAGGTAATTAGGAATAGTTCATGGTATACTTAAGAGTTGGTATAAGTTTACTAAACTCAAGTAATTTGTTATCCCATCTCCTAGAGAGAAAATATTTATTTTTTGCACTAGCAGTGCGTGTTGAATACAGACAAATCAATGCACATGCGTACTGAACTAAACTGCAACTTACAGTTTGTGCTTCCGTTTATCACAAAAACAATGGCTTATAGAGAGATTTTTAAAGAAACAAACTCAAGGCTTTAATTCATAGAATATAAAAAGTCATAAACCCAACCGCACTGTAGGCAACAACTAGAAAAGTTGGAATGCTAAACCAAAAAAACCGTAAGAGAAACTAAGCTTGTTCTCATGAGTCACCAATTTTTTTTTCTTGATAAATCACATGATAAAGCATCTCCTCTAGTATCCTTAAAATAAGAGCAACTAAACAAACAAACTACTGAATATTTCTTTCCTAAACTATTAGCATTCGTATTATCATAACTTATAAATGAGGAGGTTATTCTCGCACCTTTCAATGGATGTGTTTGATGATCATATTTCGTTCCAAAGAAGTTCAATCCTTTAGAAGAACTCGTAATCAACAAACATTCAAACACCAAAATAATTTATAATAATAAAAAACACCAACTTAACTTAATGATCAAGGAGTTTAAGGAATTGTCAATGCATGAATGAATCTAAAAACAAGACAATAGAGAAAAGAGAGATCCACAGTGTATTACCAAGAATTACAAAGAAGCAAATCTCACAAACCTCCGAGGCAATCGATGTTGTACAAACTTTCTCCTGGGATTCCTTCGCAATCGTGTTCGATTTGAGCAAGATTTCCTCTCTAGAATGACAAACATAGGTTTATCATTCCAATGAAACTCCTACACAATGTACAATATCTCTGCGTATCAAAGTTTCCAAAATATGCCTCTTACTTGAGCCTGGACTCAATTTATAGGAGAAATTGAGGGAGGTTGCAAATCCATCAATAGAGGTATGTAGAGTCCACAATGAAGGGATTAGAGGGTTCCTTTATCTTGCTAGAGGTATAATTAGTTCCATGAGTGGAAGGGATATGACAGGCTGAGTCTACGACTCAAGAGGCTTCTGATGCAAGAATATTCACCCAACTATGCTTCTGTAGTTACTTTTTGTGTTTACTTTTATTTTAGCTGTGGGTACACGGAGTTTTATGGGCAAGCATTTGAGAGATGGCAATGTAGCCAGTAAAAGAAGTATCAACACATGCATAGAAGTGACCAGCAGAGAACCTTTAAGAGTTTTTAAGAGCCTCCGGGCCTACCAAGACTCAGAATATAAATGTTTGCGACTTTAGGAAGCATGAGTATGGATGGTGATAGATCCATAGTGACTCACTCAAATGTGCTTGCAGTGACCAAAATGACGTGTAACAACACATATCTTTGAAATAAGAAAGTTTGAGCTGTAAAATAAATAAAGAGTCTGATTTGCATTGTGACTTGTTTTTTAAAACAACAATAAATTGGCTAGTATGAGTGAGAGGTTATCTCAATGTCTTCGAGGAAGAAATTTTGATTCAATGCACAGGGTTTGATCTCCACAAACCACGCAAGCAATTCTTGGGCCCGATGGTAAAGGCATAGAAATGGTTCTATTAAAAAATATTCAAAATCCTAGTAGTGTGTGGGGATTCAATAATAGGCACACCAAGTGGCCAAATTAAGGGGAATATCATGTTTGTGATCGAAATTTCTATATTGCAAAGGATCCATATTAAAACTGGAAAGCTCGGATCCACACAATTCTTCCATGTTAGCAGGCAACAGTAACTCCAAGTGAGATTCCTTAGAAAAAAAGAGGAGCCTCTTTGGATCGAGGGATGAGCTCTAGCGCAATGAAGGATGTCTCTCACGTAGCCTGCCACGATCCGCTAATAAAAATTAAGGTTCATAGACAAAGGATGGGTGTCGCACAAAAAGGAAAGGGGAGTGGGCATTCGGGAACCTCGCTGAAACATTGGACAAACCACGATCTTTAGAATGGCGAGTCATTTGAATCTTGTTGCAGCTTGTTTGGCTGTTACATCTTATCAAAGGTTACACACACATCTCATTCTACACTTGAATGATATAACATGACAACTCCCGGTGAGGAGAGGTGGAGGCTTTCGCAAGCACCCCTCATTGTGCGCATTGGAGGAAAGGTGTGATAGTGGTTTTCGATTTAGGAATTAAGCTCGTGCATGCTTTGGACAACACTCATAGCTATGGAAGAGATCTCACTCCATACCTACAAATGCACAGGTCAAGGACAAATGCACATGGACATTAATGAGGGAGGGAAAGTTGTTCACAAAGTCATTAATGAGCATGTTGAGGAAAGAAATTTGCGGCCATGTAATTGATTGCTACATAGTTCGCATCATGAAGAATCGAAATGTTTTACTTTTTAACAACAAATTGTAGAGTGAATGCATTGAACAAGTTAGAATGGAATTCAAACCGCGAGAACGAAAGACCATAAAACAACGGATTGACAAATTTATAGAGAGGGATTTCATCGTTCAAGATGCAAAAAGATGTTCAAATATTAATATACTCACCCATGAAGTGTTGTGTTTTTAGAATGGCTTGTAATTTTTTATATTGTGTAGAATATAAAGATAAAGTATACTGTGTAAACACAGAACGACATATACGTGTGTGTATTATCTGTTTTCAATCCCACTTTTTCATTTTCTTTAATAATAATCACAATCAGTTTTCTTTCAGAAACAATAAATCATTATTTATTTATCTAACTATTTATTAAAATGCAAAATTTAAATTTAAATATAAGTAATTAAATAAATAACACAATATTTTATTTATCATCAATTTTACAATATATTAATATATTATATAAATACATTACCGATATATTAAAATTTAAGAAATTAAAAAATCTTTACAATCAATTAAAACACATTATATATACATATATATATATATATATATATATATATATATATATATAATATGAAAATTTATTACTTTATATACATCAACTAGCCTCAATTAATTTTGGGATAAAACACCAACGAAATCACATTTCTGTTTTACCTTTTTCGATTTGCATTTAGTAATTGAACATTTGTTAGAGTTGGTCATTTTTATTCAATATTGGAATTTACTACATGCAATAAAGTTATATGGTTTGTAATGCTTTAGAGTTTGCTGTATTTGCACATGAAGATTATGCTTCTTATCCTTTTATTTTTTATGCATGGGAGATGTTACAAAAACATTTAGAGAAGTAGTATCACTATTTTACATTTTGACTCTTTATTTTATGTATATATATTTTTAGTCATTTTTTCACAACTCTAGCGTAAACATTTTGTTGAAATTGCAAATTTAAATTATATGTCTCATACAATCCAAAACTTTCAAGATATAATCTCAAATCAACACATTCACAAATAAAATTTAAACAATAAAAAAATTACACATGTTATTCTAGTAAAGTGTGCGAGAGAAATTACGTGTTATCTTCACGTAGAGCGCGATGAGAAATTACATTTCTTGAAATGCACTTTGTTTACATAAACAACTCTTTTACGTATATATTATCATTAAGTTTATTATTGTAGTTCACTAGATTTTTCTATTGTAATATGCTTTTCCCGGCGACTTTGTTTCCAATAGTAAGTCATCGCACGTGGCTCTTAACAAAGCATTTATTCTCTAATGACGGCTCAATGGGATTTGATACTTTACTAACCTAGAGTCCACTAACCGAGGCTTTCGGACAATTTCTGAAACCACAAGTCCTGTAAGATATTTTGATGAGTTACACTATTCCACAGTAGGCGCGTAGTCTCAAAGATGCATCAACCATATGGTCTTAGGTTAACATGTTCCTTTTCAGTCACTGTGGAAACTTTAGCAAGGCTTCGGGGCTTAATTACTCTTGTCCATCTATGCTCATTAAGGCCATACATATAGGCCTTCTAATCATCCCGTAGTGGTTGTCAAAGCATCACGATAATTTGTCAGCTGAGCTTCACAGAAATCTTCACTCGATTTTTGAACACTAGGTACTTTAAAAGATATTATAAGCCCTCCATTCCTCCATGTCTCATATGTTGCGATACATTGACATTTCTCCGATTCTCCCGGCATGTTATAAATGCGATTATGGAAATATGCAGTGTCTGGCCAAACTCGCACGCATTATTTTCGTCTCATCGGGTCGCTACACATCTAAGGACGCAGCCATCAAATATGCCTTCCAAGAAAGATTTTCAAATATGTCTTCCATGAAAGGTTTCTTGCTCAAATGAGTATTCTATATAATGTTAATATAGATTCTTCACTTCCATAACATGTACCTTCTTTGGAATTTAATTTCCAACCTCACGTAGAGTAGAAAGGACGGCGAGCTTAAATTTACGATGGGAGAGGTAAAAAGACGGTGGCAACAATCTCCACCCTCTAAATTCACGTAGCCTCGCATTCAAATTTTTGCAACTAATACGACCTCCGCACTTAAACGTTTCACCCACCGGCAATGAATTCTCCAGCAACCACTTGTTTTTCGAATTAAACTCCTCCAACACCATTCGCAAGAAAGCATCCAAACTCGAGCTGTGCCAGACGAGGATGAATACCCAACCCACCGCAGGAGGTGATGTCACCCTTCCTCCGGACCAATCGTAAAAGAATTTCCGTGGGCAAAGAGACAACCCTCGCACAATTTTACAGAAGCGCCGAACATGGAGTGAATGTGCATAAAGTATTTTTATTTTTGTTTTTAATGTTTTATATCCGTGACTTATTTTTTGTTTTAAAACACGAGCTATAAATACTTCATAACATATATTGTAAATATAATATTTACAATACATATGAATATTGTAATGATTGAATTTTATATATATGCATACGCCATGTGCATTGTGAAATGTAAGAGAGAGAGCTCAAAGCACTTTGAAAAGAACGTGATGTACTGCCAGAGCAGTAAACATCGAAAAAGCGTATGTAGTAATGACGCAAAGAAAAAGCGAAACAGCATTGTGTGCGGGAGTACGTGAATAGAAAATATACGAGAGACATAGAGAGAAAAATTTGATGCCAGCAGCAACGTGGTGTAGCGTACCAACAAAGTCATTTTTTGTGTGAATCCGAAGATGCTGCCGATCTTGAAGATCTTCATTATGTGTGGAATTTCAGTGTCAATAGAAATAGATAGTGTCGTCTCACATCTCCGCCACACTTTACTACTAAATCTCATGTTGAGTTGCAGAATCTTCATTTCCTCCGTGTGTTCGAAAGTATCGACAACTTTCCAACATGAGCATTTCGTGAGCTAGTCTAGGCGCTTAGTGAACGAAGCATAGATCGCTCTTTCCATTTGCGTAGAAGTCAGTAAGAAGGTTGATTAGCAACGATTTCTCTCGTGCACAGAGAAATACTCCGTTTGTTTACACATTCAAAAGTATTTTGATTGTTTCAGTTTTGCATTTTTAACACGATAAAGAAAACTATTGTGTTTAAGCATAGGTTACGATGGCAGAAAGCCGGGCACCCGCCGACGGAATCAACTTCCACATAATTTAACGGGAAGAACCATGAATATTTGGAAAACTGCTGATGAGAGCCCTGACCCAGTTTCACGGGACATGGGAGCTAGTTGGGGAATGGCTACTCAGGAAACCGGCGGTACGCAACAATGGTGGCTAGCGGACAGCAATGGTATAGAAGAGACTTGTTACGAGACAATAGTGAAGAAGGACTCCAAAGCTCGTACATCTCTTTGTCAGTAGCATGAGAGTATTTTCCCAAGGATTGCGTGTAGTGCAGTCGAAGAAGGCATGGGATATTCTCAAAAACAACCGATCGAAGCACGGAGAAGGTGGACAGAGTGCTTGAAAATGTTGAGGAGAGATTTTGAAACTCTCCGCATGAAAGATTATGAAACTATAGACTCATTCTTCACTCATGTTATTGGCTGAGCTACTTTTGAGATAAGGTCTCATGGAGAGACACTTGGAGAAGACAGAAGAGAAAATATTGAGACCCTACCCTCGAAGATTTGGTGCCATAGTAGTGGCAAGAGAAGAGACAAAGGATCTCTCACTATTTACGATCGATGGGCTTAGTGCATCCCACGATGTCTCATGAACATAGACCTAACGAAGAGGAAAATATTTCCTCGCTGGAACAAGCTTTTTCAAGGCTCAAATGTCATCAAAGAAGAGGGAGAGAGGAAGATCAAAACAATCGTAGGAAGAGGAAGAAACCCACGAGAGAGGTGGAAGAAACAACCACTGCAAGCACGCAGTGGAAGAGGTAGCAATTAGAACATTGCATTTGCAGGCTCCAAACCAGCATCGAGCTCATGGAAAATAAAGAAAGGATAATCCCAAGTCTGATGTCAATAGTGCAGAAACATGGACCACTGCTACTGCAATGAAATATGGAGAAAAATCAAAATGACAATGACAACGCGCGCGAATGCTACTTTTACAAAAGAAGAAAAGTAACTAGAAGAATGTGTTGTTAACATGTGATGTAGCACAAGATACACATAGATGATATATGGTTTCTTAGACTCGGGTTGTAGTAACCACATGACTAGAAACATAGCAATGTTTTCCAATCGTAGATGAAAATGTTTAAACTGTGAAGCACAATAGGACTACTAATAGTAAGGTCTCTGCGCAATGGGAAGACGATAGTGAAAGACCCGACAAGAAAAGGAGAACGAGAAGTACTGTACCAAATGTATATTATGTACTGTCTTGAAATTTTAATCTTTTGAGCATTGGACAGACTCGAAAAATAAGGGCTACAATTTATTCTTTAAACGTGATTTGATGAACAATCGTGGACATACCCTCAGCAAGAAAGTCATGGCCGCAGAGGTCGCAGATGACAAGCAATAGGATGACTTTTCTCAAGCTCTGGAAAGCAGCACTTTGAAGGAAAGAGGAAACGTATGCAGCTGTGAACACAAAGAAGGTCTTTGAAGAGGAAGTGAAAGATGAAAAGCTGGTTTATGGCTTGCCAGAGATTTGGGACATCTCAATTTCGATAGGCTTTGCTAAATTGCCTGAAAAGGTAGCGGGAATCGTAAAGAGATTACCACACCAGTCGAGGAACCGTACAGCCTTGTGAAGGCGATCTTGGAAACAAACAACACGAGAGAAAGCCTTTTGCAGTAGGGAAGAGCATAGGGAGCAAAAGACACCCTCGAGAGATTTTCCACTCAGTATTTGTGTGGACCACGCAAACACCATCTTTAGTACACTTACAAATATGTTTTGACATTCATAGATGATTACACGCAAAGACATGAGTGTATTTCTTGAAACACAAGAGTATGAAGTGTTTGAAGACGCTCGCCACTCGTGCGCGAGGAGCGTAGCGGCACCACATCAGGTGCTAAGACTAGTAGTAGGTGTAGACACATCTCCAAATATTTCCTACACATTTAAGTTTGTAGGGAGAATGGCACATATAAGCAGCACTACCACTGGTACACACCACGACAAAACGGTGTTGCGAAAGAAAGAATAGGACCATCATGGACATGGTCGGAAGTATGTTGAAGGCAGAAACATTTGCTAAATGAGCATTGGGGTGAAGCTCGTAGAATTGTGCAGCCTTATATCTTGAATAGATTCCCAACTCAAAGCTGTCATGAACGAGTTCTGGTGCACAGAAGCATGGAGTGGAAAAAGTGGTTTTGTCACTCACATGAATTTTTTGGATGTGTGGCTTATGCACATGTCCCATATCCAATTGGAGAAAGAAGCTTGACGTAGCGAGAAGTGTATCTCTTGTTGGATACAGCAGATGAGTCCAAGGCATACAAACCCTATAATCCATATCCACCAAAGAAAGTACAATAAAACAAAATATGTGCGGAAAGTGTATTGAAGAAGAAGCTTGGGACGGTTTACAGTGCTTAGAAATGATGAATGAATGAAGACATGTGTGTCTCACGAAGAACAAGAGGAAAGACGCAACAACAACAATCCCTCCTTGGTGGCTCCTCCACCACCACCACAAGCACAAACCAGCACCACAAGCTTGGAACAGAACATCCTTGAGCGTCAAGGAAGTGCTTCTCCAGCACACCACAAGGAGCGAAACTTCCCTCGAGTTTCAAGTGGACTCTCCAAAGCACACCAAGAAAGACCGAGGATTCAGCAAATCTAAGTGAGACTTTATGAAGCAAGGATAGGTGAAATGATAATGCTGGTACTGAACTCTTTATTTGCTTTGTATTGTAATGTTGATGACCCAATCTCATTTTGAAGAAGTTGTAAAAGAGATAAAAATGGATTGAGAGCGATGAACGAAGAGATTGGTGCATAGAAAAGAAAGTAATACATGGGGAGTTAGTGTGGACCTCCTAAAGGTAAAGAAGTCGTTGGAGTAAAATGGGTCTATAAGACCAAGAGAAATGTCGAAGGCAAGATTGAAAGGCACAAAGCAAGACTTGTTTGTCAGGCTGTAAAGACAACAACGAGGAAGAGATTATGAAGAAACCTTTGCACCGGTGCTTGAGGATGGAAACGAGAGAGAGAAAAATGCTGTCCATAGCAACACCAACAAAAATGGAAGGTTTATCAAATGGATGTGAAATCTCACATTCCTGCAATGGAGTCTGACAAGAAGAGGTACACGTTGAACAAACCTCTGGTGCTATGAGATTGAGAGGCCAAGAGCACAAAGCATGCAAGTTAGCAGAGCGCTTTATGGGTTGGAAACAAGCACTAAGAGCGTGGTACAACGACAGATGCTCACTCGACTCGAAAAATGGATTTGAGAAATGTGATGGAGAACCCACACCCTACATAAAATAAAATCATGGTAAGATTCTCTGTTGTTTGTTTTTACATGTAGATCATTTAATCTTTTACTCGTCGATAGAGGATTTCTCTCGTCGTTTGATTTTAAAACAATTCATGAAAGAGTGAATTTGGAAATGAATCACTTTGGGTTTTTCTCGAGATATTTTCTCGAATAGAATTACAGAGAAAATAGAATGGGATTTTTATTTCCCAAAGAAAAATATATTGAAAAAGTGTTGAAAAGATTCAACATGGCAAGAACAACCAGGCGACTTTAGCACTCCAAGCTTTGTCATGGTTAAAATTGAGCAAAAGAAGATCACAACAAGAATGTTGATCAAGCATTTGTATAAAAGCATAGTTGGCAGCCTTTACGTATTTAATTTGCGCACCATAGGCCAGTATATTATGTGCGCTATAATTTTAATTTTCAAGGTTTCATGGACACACGAAAAGAGACCTCATCGTTATGCCACGAGAGGATTTCTGAAGGTATGTGAATGGATCGCAGGAGTATGGTATTTTATACTCTCATCCGAAAATTTTAAATTTGATTGGTTACATCGATAGTTGAATGGGTGGAAGTGCGGATGACGTGAAGAGCATATCTTGATATAGTGTTTCATTTGGAGACCTGAGGGCCACCCCATAGGCTTCCAAGAAGCAACCAATAGTTGCTTTATCAGCAATAAGAGGTAGAATATGTGGCAGACAACAACAGCGGCATGCCAAGCAACATGGATGAGAAGAATGCTCGAGAGAGATTTATGTCATGAATAAGACAAAGGAACAACAAATTAGATTGTGATAATAGTTCAGTCGATTAGCTTTATTAAAGAATTCTCGCCTTCCATAAGAGAACAAAGCATATTGATGCAAAATTTTCATTTTATAAGAGAAGCTCGGTTAATAATGGTGAGATTGTTTTACAACATTGCACAACGGAGGAACAATTTGATGATATCCTCACAAAGCCATTAACGCAGAAGAGTTTTTGACTATCTTGGTGAAATGTCCCAGGCATGAAAGAGAACACAGAGCAGTACTGACAGGGGGTGTTGGACTTTAATCCCAACCGCCACGTAGAGCAGAAAGACGGCGAGCTTAAATTTACGATGGGAGAGGTAAAAGACGCGGCAACAATCTCCGCTTTTTTGAACTCTGCGCTTAACCTCCTTTTGCATTCAAATTTACGCAACCATGCAAACCTCCACACTTAAACATTCAATGCACAGCAATGAATTCTCCAACAAACCATGAATTAAACTCTCACGGCACCATTCCGACGTGGCATCCCAGACTTACAGCGTGAAGACAGAAGACCCACCCAGGAGGAGGTGACGTCACTCTTTCCTCTGAGACCAATGAAAAGAATTACGTGCAAGAGACAACCCTCGTGCATAATTTTTGAAGCCTACGAAATATGAAAGGCGAATGCACAAAGTATATTTTTTTATTTTATTTTAATGTTTTTTATTTGCCGTGACTTATTTTTGTATCAAACACGAGTTATAAATAGTTCATAATATATATTGTAAATATAAAATATTTTACAATATATATGAATATTTGTAATGATTGACTGTATATATATGCACATCGTCGTGGTGCATTGTGAAATGTAAGAGAGAGCCGAAGCCTGCCAAAGACTGTGTAATGACGAAGAGCGAGAAGACCTATGAAGTGTGTGTAGCAGTGACGACAAAGAGAAAAGACGAGGAAACCTTTCGTGTGCGTAACGCGAATAGAAAAAGATACGAGAGACAGAAAGAGCGACATTTGAACATCACTACGTGTAGTAGCCGACGTAAAAGTCATGTAGAATCCGCAGCCTCTGTGATTCTGAAGATCTTTCATTTTGTAATAGATTTCTGTGTAATGAAATAAAAGTGTTTTTGTCTCGTTATCTGCTGCCTGCTGGCTCTGTTATTAAATCTCTCGTTGAGTTGAGGAATTTTTATTTCTCCTCATGTTTCTGAGAATTACTCGAAATTTTCCAACACTTCTAATTCATCTCAGGCTCATGTTTTAGAGATCGCGATCTCTCATCCATGTAGGTTTAGAGTCCGGACAGCTTTTTTTAAGCTACGGAAACAACACAATTAGAATCCGCACTACCACTTGGTAAGTGAATTTCTCTTTTTAGGTAAATCTCTAGTTTTTGCATTAAGCAAATATCAAAGACCATGCACTTAGTTTTGAGTTATTGTTTTTTCATTCATCTTGTTCTTTCTAAAATATAGTGATAAAATAAATCGATATTCAATAAACAAATATCTTTTATTCAATAAATACTAAAATTATTTTAGCCAAATGGTTAATATTTTCCTTCTCAGCGATAACAATCTTCCATACTTTCCTAACCAATCTCAACTCAGCTCAGAATAACCAGCAAAATCCAAATTACCTCACAGCTAAATATTTCCATTAAACCATATGTTGAATCTTGAAACTCGCGATTACATCTATTTAAGCTTTTGTTTTTTTCTTATTTAATTCTTATAAAATAGAATAAACTACCAAATGTGAACTCTTTTGAAGCTAATTTTGACATTCGAGTTTTACATGGATTGTAGATTTCTCAAAAAAAGATGGAATGAAACAAATGACTAGAAATTAAGTAAAATTTTAGGTTTTTCGAATATGTCATAGTTAAAATTTTTCAAGTATTTGGAATATTCTAAAATTTATTATGATTATGTATGTAAAATTTATATATGGCAAGTCTTTGACTGAGAAGTGTGATTGTAATAACTATTAATATATGCATGCTACAAGATATATTTTTTCTACACAAGATATTTTTAGGATCTTTTTACAAGGTAGATCCGTTGCATCCTAATGCGTACGTGGAAATCTTCACATGCTGGGTTATTTTCATACATTTTCAAAGTCATAAAAACAATTTCATTTTTATGGAGACAATATTCTCAGTTCCACACCAATGTTCCATAATCATGGAAATAGATACCAATCATATTATTAGTTGGTGTGCCATCGGGATGAAAGATGATATCTCCATTTTCATCTTTTCAATATTTCTTCTTCCATCTTTTTAGTCAAAGCCTGGGAGTGACTCTAATTCCTACCATCTTGCCAATATGCCGATTGTTAATTGGATAATAGTTTTACATGCTTTAACTTGACTTCTTTGCAACACACATCAATTTATATTTCAACCATCATTTGATCAATCATTTTTCACGATTACCATACTAAGATTATCAATATTCCATTCTTTATGGCTATTGGGATAAAACATATGGGTTGGTGGGAAAGATTACCCATGCCAACGAGATATGGAGTAGGATATACGGTAAATTAAATTTCTAATGGTTCATATACGGGAAAGGACTTGTTCTCTGGCTCGGAGTTCTTTGAACAAGAGAGAGAAATGGTGATCTTTTCTCCTTAGTGACTTTGAGGAGCTTTTTCTTTCGAAGACTTGTGAGAGAATTGTCCAACTTCTTTTTGGAAAGAGATGGGGAAACTTGTCAATAGTATTGACGGGGTTCGGAATATGTGCACTCTTTCTCCTATGCGGATGTGGTTGAAAGCAGTGTCTGTCTGGCTTAGAGGTTAAGCTTATCAAACTTATCGGATAGGTTGATATGAGACCTTTGGTAGAATAGGCTTCATTCACTATTCTATTCTCAACTTCTTCAATTCTACTTAAATATTCTATGGAATATGACGAACTAAATAAAGAATCAAAACGTATATTGTTCAAAAGCACTATTTACATCATTAGTCGAGACTTGAACTGCAGTCAAACTGTTTCCTTTACAAAGGCATGTCTTGGCAACATTTCTTTCTAAGCTCTTTGTGATAGCTGTATGTCTGGTTTATGGTATGTTCACTAGACTTTTTGTATTCTTCCATCAATTCCAAGTGCATTATCATCCTCTTAATACTTAGGGAATGGCTTTGGTGAGTGTTTTGTGCTTCTCCTAGGATGATGCCTTTGAAAGGAGGAAAGTAGTAGTTGTCTCAACTCTACTACCATCAAGAGGCGACCAGGGAATTCTAAGAAGAGGAAGATGTTGTAGCATCCGATCATCAAAACATTATCATATTGTTTCTTCCTTTTCCATGAATAGAAAGATATCCAACTATTATGTTCTTTCCATATAATCTTTCCATTCCTCTAACAATCGAGTTTTTCTTCACATGAGTGAGTGAGACCAAATGAATCGGGCGTCGGGATGAGTATAAATATCCCCGAGTTGAGCATTTATTTCATCCGTCGGGTCTCAAATTTGTGCTTCTTGCACCCATCCATGATTGTGAATAATTTATGCATCTCCACAGAGAAGGTTTTTTACGATCCATCTGATAGATCCTCGAATCTTGATTCGGGGATCGGATCATTCATTTGTTCTAAATACCCGAGACCATATTTTTGGCATATTCGGTGATCTCATTCTACTAAACATCTCTATCATTCTGGGATCTTCATTCTCAAGGGATGGTAATTCATGCATCATAAGAACATGGTCGCGCTCATGAGGGAATGGAATGTCGAACATTTAGGATTGGGACAAGGATTTACAAAAGTGAAGGCGGGGCTTCTCTGTCCTAAAATGATGATTTTCATGAATAACCCAGGATATGCAAGACTCTTGAGATTGACCGAGCTTTTTCCATTCTGGGCATGACACTTCAAAAGTGGAATTAAAATTTATAAGTTGAGCAAATTCAAACAAAGACAAATGTTTACGGGGAACTAGAAAGCAATACTAGAACCTAAAGCTATATCTACAATTTTACGGATTTTTGTACAAGGGGACTTCTTATGAGCTTCTTTAATCCTTCGTTTGTCAATGGTAGATCTTCTTTGGAAAGGACAGACAGGTAGGGATTGATCTTCATGGATGTTAGCAAGAGTGATACATCTAGCGAGATGATAGTGAGGGTTAGGAATGACCCAATGTGTAGGAAGTTTCGGATGCTTCCCACTTTGACAGCTATGATGTTCCACCTTTTTGATTTTTGGAGTCGGTGAGAACAACAACACTTGTTTTTGAATCTTCTCTTGGGTGCATGGAGGACAACCACATGAAGGGTGTTTGTGTGTCTAAACAACCTCCGGTACGTATGGAGATATTATTTATCTTCTACATATCAAAACCTCGGAAGTTTGTATTTTTTAAGTTGTATGACCTTATCTATGGTTTCATCGAAATACATAGATAGGGAGAGTTAGGATAGCAATCAAACCAAAGCAAGGGACCATTGGACAATGGGGCTACAATCCCTCAATAATTGAATCGAGTATATTTTGTTATGTGTGAGATCTCCACAATGCGCTAAGACATAGGTATCTAATCCTTGATGTGTGAGAGCACCCTGATTCAACTCTAATACAACCCGGATGCAAATATTTTTGTATCTAACTTTCTAGCTTCCGCCCTAAAAGTCGCTCGGGTCAAGAAGGGTATGGATTTGTACACGATCTAAATTCTCTTGGATTGAACTAATTGACTCCTTAATGGATATTCTAGTGGTCGTTTGAAAGGTTAAAGGTCGATATATCAACATAGACTTTCGTAGCGGAAATTCTTGGGTGTTTTGAAAAGAGTTAAATGTCAAATTTTAAAATTTGATTTTAATTTCAAGTCATTTGGTTTTTCAAAAATAATATTAAAAAAACCTATCTATAATATAAAAATTGATAAACATATATTTTTGAGGAATGACATATTGGTTTAACATTGTTTTATTATGCAAGGCTTTTGCTTTTCTTTTTTTATTTATGCAAAAATACTTCATAATAATCTAGGTTTCTTTTAGAGGTTAGAAAATTACCTTAAAAATTCTAAGTCTTAAGGTTTCTTTAATAGGACCCTAGTGAAAGAATCCAACATATGTGTAGAGTAATAGGTATTATTTTTTTTATAAATTTATAGCTTTTCTATTATTGATATAAGAGGTACTCTACAACCCAGATCGTGTGTTATATAGTCTCGATGGGCTACATGGGGTGGCCATGTGGCTCACCACATTTACACAGCCCATGTGCCATGGCACGGGGATGCCGACGCCTTAATTTCTTGCGTGGGTGGGATTTAAAAGTCCCATGCACCACCCTTCCCTCGACAGTACTCGACGTCATGTTTACTTTTACTCCTTCCTACGCTATGAGGTTTGCCATTCCTGCTCCTCCTCGGCTCTTCAACCTGCTGCAGCACTCCTTGCTTCTGTGCTCAGCCTGCACGGCCCCCTCGGCTCACAGCTAGAAGCCTGCGGGATCGAATCTTCTATCTTGACTCTGCAACAGTCTGTGCCTTACCTAGGATCGCTAAGTTGCCACGAGGGCCATCGGTAGCGTTATGCGGTGAGCGGGGAAGGGGCTTCCACATGCCAGCTCCGCCACATTCTCTCCACACGGACTTGAATCTTCTTGTCGGCGGGATATGGTAGACTTGTCACCCTCCATCCTTGCTTAACCCTTGCCACCCTGTGTTTTCCAACCCTTGGCTCCTCCGTGCAACTCTATCATTCGTATGCTCCACCCTCCTCTTCTCGTTGTAAGAAGAGGGCTCATAAATCCACCATTGCTTCTCGAGCCGCCTTCCTCCCACGCAAACTTAAAACCCTCCCGTGCGGCTCGCTTCTAGCTCTAGCTCGGATGACCAGGTGATGAACCGGTACCGCGGAGAAGTGACTCGGGGTTGAGCCATCTCAGGGCACCTCGAAGAAAGATGACCACAATGTGATGGCCTCTTTGTACAATCCCGAGGGCTTCTAGAATATCGCCTCTACGCGTACACGGGCAGGAGAGCGCCTCGATCTTCCTTCTTTGCTGAACCTCTTGAGGACGTGAACCAAGGCACAGACCACTGCGGATTATGATATATACTCTCACATTCTTGAATAATCACAACCAGCTACCGTTTCATGAAGGTTCTCCACAGAGTTCACTCTTCGAATTTCTTCGTTTATTGGTTTATCGCTATCTTTATTTAGCTCGTTTATCTCTTTTTGTCTCGCTACTAAGATCGTTTCCTGCCATGGGCGTATATTATGGTTGGATTTTTCCAAGGTTGGTTTCTAACTCTAGGGGCAATCAGTTTTGGACGGTAGCGTTTTTCCTATTTCCTCCGTCATGGATTCATCCATTTTCAGGGATGAGAAATTGTAACTCTGCTTTGGCTAGCTTTAATAGATATAGTTTTACTTGATACAGAGGTTTCTCTACAAAAGAATGTTATAGTGGTGTAAATGCTTGTAAACATTTTCACATGTAGTCTTAATTAAAAAATAACAAAAGTCAAAGCTGATATAAATCCAGATACGGAGATGTTGTAGTGCCCTTAAATGATTACAAAGCATTTAAATATTGACTCAATTAATAATAAAAAAGTTTCAAAATAATAAAATTTTGTGCAATTTGTTTTTTTAGTAAAATCTCTAACAACTATTTGGACAAAGAAAATCACAATATACATATCACATTAAAACATATAACATATAAATAGTAGTCATAAATTAAGATCAATTTTACCATATAAATTAAAATAATAATTACTATATGTTAGATCCAGATACTTTAGATCTATAAATTAGATAAATGTCTTTTCGGATTAACTATATTTAAATTGTAATTATTAAACACATGAAAAATTAATACTTACCACATCAAACAAGATTCTTAACAATTGATATTCATCTCCACTTTCTAGTAGATATTATTAGCATTAAAATGGCCTTTTCTTACAATACATGTGAATACAATGAATTATAATTACTACATACTATCATACCTATTTCACAATCAAAATATTTTTATAAGCAATCTTTAAATAAAAGTATTAATAAGTGTTGGAGAAAAATGATGCTTTATGGATCCTAGATCTCAGAGTCTAGGTTCTCAACTGCGACATCAACTAGGAGGGTTTCATGTTTTTGTTTAGCGAACAACTAGAAAGAGATATGATTTTCACATCACGCACCATATTATCTCCCCATGGACTGCGGATTTCAATACAAATTCGAAATTACTTACGTATTTGAAATCACTTCTAAATGGGAGACTTGGTGCACTAAAATAGATTGGAAATATGTTGGGTTGAGGTGTGGGCAGATCTTTGTTTCAAACTGGAGTGCTCATTCATCTTGCAAATAACTCATCATTTCATTCTAAGACTAAACATATACAACTCAAGTACCATTTCATACCTGTTAGTGTTGGAAGATGGATAGTTGAAGCTGGAAAATATCACACTAGCCAAAATCTGCGGATATGTTAACGAAAAAGTTGTAACAGGGGAGAAAGCTCGATTCCACTCAATTTTAATTGATATTCAAGTATGATGATGAAGATGAAAAAATAACAGGTCCAAAGTGGAGCCATTTTTCCAACAAACGAAGCAAAATGGATGATGTTACGATCAATCTCCAAGTCAAAGATTGTTGGGGGTGGGAGCATGATTAATCTTCACGTCAAAGATCTTTGTTTTCGACCATATGTATACCCTAGGAGACTATATACCCCTTGTAAAATATTGTAATTTCTTAGTCAATCCATCTCGTTCATTAGCGAGATGATCCAATGGTATATGCTCAGTGAGAAGAGATAGACAGATGTTGTAGAGAGAAGAAAGATTATATTAGGTTATGTCGTAGAATTGTATCTTCACTTTTGTTGGACAATATAAAAGGAAGAGACCTGGTTGTTTCCTCCGTGGTTGTAGCCCAAATTGGATGAACTAGATTTCATACTGCGTCTCTCTTGTTTTATCTATTTTTTGTGATTTTTGTTTCTCAAATTTTTATGATGTACAAATGCCGTAACACGTGTTCAACTATGATTCTTTGTGTTCTTTATAGCTATAATGAAAATATGAGTAAATATACATACTTTATTAGATTTAATTAAAATCATTACAAAACATGTCATGAACATCAGTTTACACCATGCAATATCTATGTTTTATATCAACTCTTATAGAAAAAGATAAATTATTTTTAGTCAAAAAAGATGTTATAATGTCATGTTTAACATTTTGACTTGTCAAAATAAAATAAATAATTACTAATTATAATTATGATTATGATTATGATTATACAACTATAACTATAACTATAATTATCAATAAAACATTTTCACTAGATGAAATTATATAAAGCTAAAAAATAAAACAAAGATAGATTTTTAATTACAAATATATTATAAATTAATTATAAATATACTTATATTAGATTGAAAATCTAGCTTAACTCAAGATCTAACAAGCACCCACAAGGATCAAATCTCTTTTTGATGCAAACATCTTTAGAGGAAAAAGAGATTTGATATCTCTCAATGCTTGAGAACTAGGTATGAGAATCCATGACCTCTCCCCATTGTAAAACATGCGAATAAGATTAAATAAGATTAACCCATGAAATAGCCATGGAAATAGAAAAACCCTAATTCTTTTAGAGTTAGATTGAACCCCAAACAACAAAAAATCACACATCTCATATATATATGATGTGTAGGTTTTTGTTGTTGTTCTGTGATCCTTTAGACTTGTCCTATAACTTGTAGCTTGTGGTTTAAGGAACAACAACCCATAACCATTACTATAAAAAAATACAAAATTAAATTAAAAAACCAAATCTTTAAAAAAATAAAATTAAAAATAACATAAGTGATTAAAATGAAAAGAAACCACAATAACATTTATTTGAAACTTCTATCCACACCAGGACTGGATTAAACTTAATCTTGGACTTAACCACCCGACTCACTTATAACACAGCGATGTCTATACCCTCTTGGACGTCCTCATTCATTCCATTGCACCTGCTTTTTTGCACATGACTATCCACTGTTCCACTATTTGAAGGATATCATCGCTAAGCTCTCAAAATTTGCTCTCAGCTTCGACTTTTCTTCCAAAGAAAACAAACCGGGTTTCCTGGAGCTCGATCCTTCGTCTTTAAATTCCCGCTTCTGATCTACTTCTTGTTCTCTCTTCAATCTCTTGAAGCTCTGTAACTGCTGATAGCTTTTCCAGATCTGCTTTTTTCTGAGTATAACGATTTCGGCTGCCTCGCGTTTCGTGATGGGTGCTGATTCCTGCTGTTCGTTGCTGGAATTAATTTCATGTTCCAAGCCTTTTTGTTTCAGCCTCACCTGTGTAAGCAGCCACTCGACTTCTTTCTGCCCTTTCTCAAGTTCTGCCCAGATCTCCTGCAATTTTTTGATCGTCAAGGGTATCTAGTTTGGATTCTAATTTGGTTCAGACGGGTGAAATCCACTGAGAGTCTTCCATATTAGTGTTTTATAATGGAAGCCCGAGAGGATTTTAGCTTTTCTGGCGAGGAAACTTTGCGAGATTGGATCTGAATTTTCCCAGGGGCTGAATAATGAGTGGGGTCGTAGTAGCTCAGGATGAGTATTACTTACCTTTGTGGATTGATATCCTTATCATCTCCCCAATGTTTAAATAGTGAGCGACTTAGGGCCAAAGATAGAGAAGGTCCACATTATTTTAGCGTGTAATGCCGACTTTGTGACTTTTTATTTTTTTATTTTTTAATATTGCAATGTTTTTTTCATAAATTTAACTTAATTACATTATTTCCTTGGTAATTAGACTTCGTAACTCTTTTATTTTTTATTTTAAATATCAAAATGATTTTTAGTTTTTTTTAATTAAGGAAATAATTAGATTTCATCTTTAATCATATATATATATATATATATATATATATATATATATATATATATATATTTATTGAAATTTATCTTAAAATAGTTATATCTTATTTTAATTATAGAAAAAGTGTTTTATAGTAAAGAAAAGATCGCCTTTGCTCTTTGGTCTTCTCGTCCATATCCAATTATAAAAATGTGTTTATGAGAGTGTTTTTTTAGTTTTTTTCATCAATTGTTTGTTTACATCACTTGTATTTGTGCAAGACTAGTTTGATATGGGCTTTGTAGCGTGAAGCAATGGCAAGGTGAGCAAATACACAAAGAATGCAAACGAGATGCAAATATTGCCAAAATACATGTTAAATCGACTTCTTTCAACGACAGCAGACTCATTAGTGGTCATGATGGATACCTATTTTGGGATTGGATTCTAAATTCATATACTGTTATTAAAGTACTATCCCATATTTTCTTCTATAAGAGAAAAAAACCACAGATATATTAATGATAAAACCAATACATAGATGTCGATCATATGAGGTCATCATAGTGTCTATCCATTTCGTATCAAAAATACATAGATACATCATCCGAAATGAAGTGTACTTTCGGTTGATTTGTAGCCATGCATATTAAAAAAGTCGAACCGTTTCTAATATCACAAAGAGAACTTCATGAGAATAGCTAAACACTACTATCAAAACATCAAAATGAATATAAAGTCCGTAGGGACCGTAATGTCACATCCAAAAAGAGAACACCTCATATGACCAACCTATCATTTTCATGGAGAATCTATGGTCCCCATTTCACAAATAGTCCATCCAAATAGTGGCAATAATTTATGGTGCCTTATTCATCATTGAGACGACTTTTCGATAGAGTATCCAGACAGATGATTAACTTCAAGAAGGCATGATGTATGTCAGGAAAACTTGAAAGACTCTGATGAGAGATTTGATATGAGCCATCCAACCTTGGAAGATCTAGAGGATCATATGATGTGAAGTCTTGAACTCCATCAATTAGAGTCCTTAAATCCCCATAGACATGCAAGGTCTCTAGGGATTTCTCTTTGGAAAACAACAGGAGGCCCCATAATGCACATGTCTCCGCTTCCGGAGTTTGTTCCATCGCTAACAAACCAATGTAGTGTTGTAGTGTTCCCTTTCATCGATCTCCGAGTAAAGCCCCGCATACACAATGTATGCGTCACACAACCCCATCAAATAGCCAGCCCGACATGTCAAGACGCGAATGAACAAGTCTCGACAATAATATATTTTGTGAAAATGGGGCGAATATCTTGTGTCTCCCACCAAGTGATATTTTTTGTGCATTTGCGAAAGGTGTTGATCTCAGATCCCATCGAAAATGCATTTTTCCGGTGCTCACCAAATTTCCCGAAATAAAAAAGAGGGGAAGGTAGCTATGAGCACCATGGTGGAAATGCACCATCGGATACATACTTCCACATAACCAAATTTGACTAAAAGAAAATCCGCAATAAGAGAGAACACCGCATCTAAATATGTTTTTGAGATATTGCAACAAAAAAAGAGATGTGTGCAGACTCACCCGCAATACCACAAGGGGACACCATCCCTGGGACCATGAAAGCCCCATCGATGAGGTTATCCCATGTAAAAATATTGTTGTGGAAATTTAACCATGCGAATAATGAAGATCTTCAAAGGAATGTTTCGCTTCCAAACGTGAGAAACCAAGGGGCGAAAGTGATAGAGTTGAATAAATGGTCCATAATATGCCGTAGTTTTCAGCTACCTCAACGTAGTCCCTTCCGCATTATCCCGCTTCGATATTAGCAGTAGTTACCCTCTCTAATTCTTTGCAAGTCCGAGCCCATTTAAGATCCAAGATAAATCCATCCCATTCTAGTGCACTACGTCTCCATGTAAATTAATCCCCCTCGCCGCATTTCCATATAGGATGGATCTCGTTCCAACTACCAATAACCTATGCCCGACATAGAACATGGCCATGTGATGAAGTGCCTCAATGGTTATAGCAGAAAGGTCAGTATGTATGAAAACTAATAATATGATCTCATCCAATAATGATATTGTTACCCAAACCCGAAAGACCCGATGAATCTTGTTCAAGAGCCATGTTTTGATCTTTTGAAAAGCTCAACCATATGGCCAGATCCACTCTTCTTAATAATATTTTCAAACCTGAAACCAATCCAAGAAGGTATTGTACTTGAGATATTTTACTTTGGTGATATTCACCCATATACCAGTATTCAAATAATTCTCTCCAAAGAGATTTCATAAGCATGGACCAACCAAAATATTTAGTGTTCGGTATACTCTCATCCATCAAGAGTGTTTTAGGCTTGGAGATATCTTCCCATTTGATCAGATGAATTTTACGACCCATATACTGCACCAAACCATAGAAAGCGTGATAGAATAGAGTGAGATTTGAGAGGCGATATGAGTTGGGAGGGAAACTAAGTGTGCCCGGTAAGTGGCCCGACTATTGAAGTACGTACTTGAATCGAGTATGTCTTCCCCCAAGAGTGAGCGAACAATGGGTCCAAGAATTTATCTTGTTGTGGAATTTAGCTAATAACCATGCCCAATCTCTAGTCATGTAGTTGCATGTCTTAAGTCACGAAACCAGAGATGTGAATCCCTCACGCGAGAGGCCTAGAGCCCATGCAAAAGTGATCCGCAATATGATAAATATCCTCTTTCTCTCCAGAAGAGAAAAAGTAAAAGTGATTTCCGCTTACTTTTCGAGTAAACTAGAAGTTTCGCCGTATTGATGAAAGATATCATGCAAAGAGACAGAGTGAGATCCCGGGTAAAATCCAAAAAATAAGTATGTCATCGATGAAGAAAAGATGTGTAATGTTGACCTCCCACGAAGTCAAACCAGCGAATCCTCAGATGTTTTGAAGAGTTTATCTTTGTACTAAGGCCATGGAATGTCTATAATGAATAGTAAAGTCGATAGGGAGCATCCCTATTTGATACCCCTCCCCGACCCGAAAAAAATCCAGATGGGGAACCATTAATGTTCACCACAAACCATGCTCCCTCTCACACAAGCTATTATCCACTCCACATTGTGTATATCAAGACCAATCTTCATCCGGGAGCACCATCCCGAGGAAAGACCTATCCACACAATCATATGCCTTCTCGAAGGTCTATTTTCATAACTTCAACGCCTCTTTATTTCTTGAATGTATGGTGTGGACACATTTTTGAGCAATGGAAATGGCATCATGGATGGACCTATCATATAGAAAATCGAATTTCTCCTCGAAATGTGAATCAACATAATCCCCTTTTCAAGTTCTACAATAGTTTTGGATATGATTTTATATATGATATTGCATAAAAAAAATCGTGCTTGAAATCAACAAATGAGAAGGCTTTGATCATTTCGGTATGAGAGATATGAAAGTCGAATTAATGGAACCAAAAAATGCGCCCCTATGATTCGAGATTCCTCAACAATCTCCAACGAGTTCGGGATCCATGAGATCAAAGAAATGAAAAAAAATACTATCGTAAAACCTTCCGGCCCTAGGCACTGCGTCCTTGGTAAAGGATTTCAAAACCGATTGTAATTCGTCCATAGTCACCCGATCCGATAGAGGGAATCATTAGTTTCCCTACGAAACATAATGGGGTATTCCTCCACCCCCGAGAGTTGGTATACAATATTAACCTCTGCACAAAGCCTTGAATAGCTTCTGGAAATAGTGTACAACCTCTATCTCGGATCTTCTCTTGGGTGGAATGTACCACGTTCACCTTTCGCCCCTTGGATGTGCCAAATAGAATTTCCAGTTCTTCCTATGGAATGCTATATTGATGGAAGAACTTAGTATTCGACCACTCTCTAATCCATAAATCCCAAATCTTTAATCTCCAAGTTGACTCTTGTATCTTTGTAGTATGTGTCTCTTCCTCCTTCGTTCATAATCGATTCAAAATATAATCGGTGGGTACAAAATGTGAAAGTGAGTCCCCAATCCTCTTGCTTTCCTCAATCAATTCCTTCAATTCTCTCGCACATTTCTATCTTTTTTTGTGTCGCTCCCATGTGCAAACTTGGCTCTTTATGAGGCCAAGTTTTTGTGGAAATATTGTCCATAACGGACGTACCTAAGGGTATCACATATGATTTATAGACAATCATAATCATTCTATTGAAATCATCATCTTCGAGCCATATCGTTAAATTTGAATGGTATACCCCTACGGATCAGTTCCATGTGTCATTCGGATAATTAGACGAAATGATCAAATATGAAGATCTCGCTCTACCCATTATCTCAAGTTCCCCCAAAGACTCCATCATATTTTCATGGATCATGAATCTATCGAGTCACTTGCAAATGTACTCCTCCCCAATTATACCATTGTGCCAAGTCGGCACAATGAGACCCGTACCTGATATCAATAAGATTACAAGCATCGAAAAGGGATGACAACTCGGTTTTCCGGAGGGTCATTTTTGCATCTAGGGACCCCAACATTCCTCCTAAGAGAATGTAGGATTATAATCTCTAGCTATAAATACCCAATATTCAAAATAGCAAACGATTCAACACGATCCCAGAAGGACCACATCTCTTTATAGGGGGCATATAAACTCGGATGTGGATCTTATGCACCCGAACGACATAAATGACCTTTTTTCATTACTGAAGGAAAGCTATCACCGGGATGGAATACGACCAAAATCAAATTCCATGTGGGTTCCTTCGACGTGCCGAAAGGTCTCGTGGTCTCGTCGCGGGGAAATTTTCAGAAGGTGACCCGTGTGGTGACAAAGGAGGCACTTGAAAGGGATGTCGATAGTATAGCCTTTGTCATGATCGAAATCGATTCCCAAGCCGGATCATACGGTTTCGAGAGCCCCCTGAAAAACATTTACCTCGACACAATATGCAAGAAACCCTCTTGTCCAGACACCCAGTGTGTGGGGATCCATGTATATGAAAGCGACCGACTACATTTCCAATATGCTATCAAAGCAACATGAGTCTAGAATTCAAAGGAAGGCACAAGAGCTTAGTCAAGACCAAATTTTTCCGCGATGTTTCCAAGAGTGGGTTGAAGCCCACGTACCATACTTCTTAGTTGAAGAAAACTTAGGCCCCAATCCCAAGGAGTCTCCAAGATGTAGTTGGAATTATCCCGATGAAGGAAATGAAACTATACCATGAGTTCATCAATTTACTCACCTTAGGGGTATACCCCGGGAATGGGTGCCCACTCCAAATGATACCTGATTCCGCCATGTCCAACTCGCGAGTGCCTACAAATACCTGCCAACCAAGCAAGAGCCCTAATCTGTAAGCTAGTTTCACCCTATCCCACAATACATCATAGAAAAATCATAGAAAGTTTGTTTCGGCTTGTGGCCTTGATGTTTTTGGTCCAGGTGTCTTCTACCTCCCAAAGTATGCCTCATGGATGTTTTTTCTTTCCAAATGCCTTAGCCAAAAAAATTGAGGGACAACTATAAATTTATGTAGATGTTATATTCTTGATGCAACTTTACTTATCTTCAATATTTAGACAACAATCACATAAGAAATAAAGTAAAATGCCAATAGAACTTACCGATGAGATCGACAAAAAGACAAACTCGAAACATATAAGTGGGATGGTGCGTTACGATCGACAAAGATGCTTCAACTGATGCAAAAGTATCGATATGGTCGGCTAACTCGACAATGTCACACAACCCTCGGGACGGCCACACGGTCAGCTCAAAATTTAACCCGGAAAATTCAATGCTTTGTCGAGTCAACGGTCAACACAAACGACAGCAATAGCTAGGTAAACGCTAAAAAGTCAAATTCAATGTCTTGCCTCGAAAACAATGCCCATACTGATTAGGGAAATTGAATTTTGGGGAGAGTTTTGGGTCGATTTTACCTTGCGTTGACCAAAGCCAACAGCTGGTCAAACTTGGGCTCAGATTATGCTGCAGAAACCCTAGACCGAAAACCATAAATTGTTACTGTCGAGTTTCCCACGTGTGGAGAGAGAAGAGACTCCAAGTGATCAAACCAATCGGATGAGGAGAGAAAATGTGTGAGGATGAGATGAGTGAAATGTCCTCCAACGTTGACCTTATTTATATCCATCATTGAGGTGTGTGACACATCTTTCTAGGGTACAAAAACTTAAAGCCGGACTACACATATTTTGAATAGATTAGAAAATAAATTCAAAATAAATGTTCCCCGCTCATCGGATGAAGATGATCATTAGATCGATATTGCACCTCTATGAAAGAGGAACCCAATAAAAATATTGGTATCTTCATCGAGCATCATAACATGGATTTTGGACCTAGTTGTCCAAAATTAACACTCCCTCTCAACTAAGGAGAAATCCATCCCACCGTGTAGTCCAACATCGTGCATCATCCCAGTAGTAACTTGCTTTGTTGGCTCTTTATTTTAAAACGAGGTGGGATCGATCCTCAGACATCATTCCCGACAGTTTCAGAACAAAGGTCCAAAACCTCTATAGGACTCTACAAAGACTCTCATACCAACCCAAAGTTGGTTTATCTTACCTGGTCGATGGGAGGTCCGAAACCTCACTAGACTTGATCCCGGATCAAGTGGTTGGATACGTGCCATCCTAGATAGAGAGTACGAAAATCTCTGATGCGTCCATCAGCCTTTGCTACTAGTCTCTAGCTTTTTCCCACCTCACTGGCCAAATGGAGAGTTACTCCGACGAGCCTTGAACTCAATGGGTAGGATGCATACGGGGCACAGATAATGAGAGGTGAACCAACTCAATCATCTCACTAAATGGTGGGGTCGAAGCACACTAAAAGGGTTCGACATCCTAGTCCCGTGGTTTCTATATAGCTCCTAGAAGCTATCCCCAAAGTCCCCCGAGGCTCTCGCAGCTCATTGTCCAACAAGACCATCATCATAGGGTTGTACCATGATACCAAGACTCTCACGGAAGGTTAGGAACTTGAAACTCTTCCCGAGCAGGGGCTTTGTGAGAATATCACATGGCACCTTCTCATCTGGTTCCTATATGATCAAGCCTTACGATGCCTCGTTCGTACCATATCTCGGATAAAGTGGTACCTCATATCAATATGCTTGGATTGATCGTGGAACACGTGATTCTCGAACAAGAGAATCCCACTCGGTTATCACGGAGTATCACGGTGGTATCTAGCACATGCCCAGAGCAGCTCATTGAAGATACTTTCACAACCAAAGCTCGCTTCACAACAAGCCATACTCGTTGCAATGTATTCGACCTCTACGGTGCTCAAAGATACCGACTTCTACTTCCTACTCATCCATGATATCGAGCAGTATCCAAGTGTGAAGCGGCATCCCGATGTGCTTTTACGATCCACCACATCTGTCGGCCCAATCGGCATCGGTATATCCAAGGAGTGACACGCTCCAAGCGAGTGTATCTCAACCCATGGTTTATCATGCCTTGAAGATATCTCGTAGATTCACGGCACCAACCCGTGAGTGTGATGAGGCTCAACCATCTGTTGACTCAAAGAGTTCATTAGCAAAACATATATCGAGACAAGTGTTCACTAAGAACATCGGTGGCCCCTACGAGTTGACGATACTCGGTGAGGATTTGCTAATATGGGCCCAAATACACTGTTGCCACTCAACTTCTTAAAGTTAAGCTCCATTGGCGTCGACACGGACTTGCAATCCACCATACTCGAATCTTTCCGGAAGCTTTGCACGAATGTATTTTCCTTGAGAAAGGAAAATCTCGCTAGAGTCTCTGCTAGACCTCTAGGCCCGGGAAGTAGTGCATCGGTCCTAGGTCCTTCGTCTCGAACTCAACAGTCGAGTTCCCTCTTGCATCGATGAATGAGAGGGCTGCACTGTCGGGGAAGAGGTCATCTACATACAACACTAGAATGAGAGGCTTCTCTCTATTAACCTTGAATTAAAGGTTTGGATCAACATTACTACGAGTGAAGCCCGACTTCATCGGGTAGTTATCTCTCCTCTCGTGCCAAGCTCTGGGTGCTTGCTTCGCACTTTACAGAGGGATTTCTTCAACCTTCGGTACATGGGTGTCCCCGATCACTGGACTTCGAACCCCTAGAGGTTGCTCTATATACGCCTCTTCCTTTATCGCACCATGCATAAATACGTAGTCTTCACATCCATCGATGAAGACTCCATCCTTGCGTAGCGAGCAAGGGCTATGATAGATCGAATGGCGGTATATCGGGCCATAAGTGAAAACATGTCATCATAGTCTATGCCTTTCTTTTGAGAGAAGCCACGGGAAATGAATCTTGCCTTGAACCTTTTCGGCACTTTCCATCGGATCCATGCTTGATCTTGTAGAGACCATTTCGAGGTGCAGCATCGCTTTGTCCTTTGGTCTTGGAACCACATCCTAGACATCATTCTTCAATATGGAATCATACTCTTCGTGCATAGTATCCTTCCATACTTTATGCTTTATGAATTCCTCAAAATATCCATGCTCGGATTGTACAATAGTACTCATGGTTGTTAGATACCCTTGGTATCTGCTCGGCTTGTTGCTCACGGAATGCCCCCCTTGAGGTCCATATGTCCCCTCGGCATCCTCGAGAGTGTCCTACGAGCCATGATGGTATCTTCCCCTAGTGAAGTAGGTGGATCAATCGAGTCCATCGGTCCTTCGGTGTCGGGCATTGTCTCATCCTTCGGTTCTTCTTGATTTCTAGGCCTTGCTTCATGATCTTCCCTCGGATCCGCGAAGGTTGACTACTTTCTTCGGGAAGCATCTTCGTCAAAAAATGACATCGTGGCATATCTCCACTTCCCTTTGACCGGGCACATAGAGCTCTATAGGTCTTCGAAGATTTCGCTGTAGCCCAAAAAAATTCCCTTCTTCCTAGAGAAGCATTCGATTTTTCTCCTCTTCTCTTTTCGGCACATGAAAATAAACGAGACATCCAAAAAAACTCTAAAATGTGAGACGTCAGGGTTTCTTACTAGTCAAAACCTCTTCGGGAGTTTTGGAGTCCAGAGCGAAATGCGGGCATCGGTTTTGTATGTACATAGCAGAGTAGTTCGCGAGCCTTTTGTCCCCACGTAAACTTCGGTAGACCCTGGTCACATAACATGGCATGAAGCTTCCATGATGGTCCCGTTATTTCGTTCATCGACGCCATTCCGCTTGGGAGTATAGATAGTTGTGGTCTCCCTCTTGATGCCAACTTCTCTGCAAAATTTCTTGAACTCGTTCATCTCATATTCGGTGCCATTATCGGTCCTCAATATCTTGATCTTCTTCCTGTTAGATTTTCCACCGAAGTCTTTGAAGGTACGAAACCACATGAAAACCTCATCCTTCTTCTTCAATAAGTATATCCGGGTTTTGTGAGAGAAGTCATATATGAATGTCATATAATAAGAAAATCCTCCTAAGGATGTCACGAGCGACATACTCGGATAGATCGGAATGTACTAATTTCAAGACATCAGATGTCTTTTTGACGCTTTCGAGGGGAAAGGTCCCCTTGTATGCTTTCCTTCGGCACAACCCCTAACATACACCTTCATGGTTACTTTGAGAACTCGGGCATCCCCTTGTCACCACATTCCTTGCTTCGGGAAGGGCCTTGTAGTGAAGGTGTCCAAAACTGCAGTGCCATAGTTCGATTCAGTCGAGATAGTATCACATGTCATCGCTCCCGGTGGAATTCCTCCTCCCTGGCAGAGTGTATCAACTCTAAACCCAATCGTGATAGCTTCCTTGAAGCTCTTCTTCCACATGCGCACCTTTCCATCAATGAATGTCACATTGAAACCTTTGTCTTCCATGGCCTATATAGACACAAGGTTCTTCTTCAAATTAGATACATAGAGTACATCCTGCGACGTGAGGACTTGTACCTTGAGACAAATGGAGGGTCATAGTCTACTGTCCCTTTCACGGGATATGTGGCATTATCTCCAAGGATAATTTCCGGAGTAGTATCCTTCTCAACCATATCGGAGAGTTCTTCCTTGAACCCGATAATGTGCCTTGAGGCACCACTATCTATCAACCAGACATCCATAGTGTCAGGCGAAGATGCGACGAGAGAGGGCAAATACAAGAACTGAATTCATTTATTTTATCAACAACATTTGATTCCTCATACCTAGAGTTTCTCGGCCTTTTGAAAGGTTGACCATTTCCACCGAGGGAGCCTTCCTCTTTCCCTTTCAAAACCTATTGTTCCTTTGATTGCCATTCCTCCGAGTTGTTTTGTTGTCATCACCATCGGGAGAATCCTTCTTGAAAGGGAATTCTCTAGCATAGTGACACGGCCTATGACAAGTGTAACACTTGCCCTTCTTTCCTTGGGCCCCTACTACTTCCTTTGTTCTTTGGACCACTAAAGTTCTTCTTTCTAGAATGAGAAGTGTAGGCATCGATTTTCTTCATTTTCATACTCCTTCATTATTATCTCTTCTTGAACGCATCTCGATAGTACTTCGTTAAAGTTAGGTATCACATTATTATTGAGAATGGTAGTGTTGAACACATGCCATTTGGATGGGATCCCTCCAAGTGTGGTGAGTACCATCTCTCGATCAGTTATTTGTCTCCCCAATAGCCAAAAAATTGTTCCTGATCTCGGTCGACCTTTCATAAAATATGATTTAATAGACTCATCCACTGCCTTTCTTTAGATTCTTCAATTGATTCTTGAAGAATAGTGCTCGATTAACATTGTTGGCCTTGAACATGTGGACCAACTTATCATACATCTCTTTGGATGTGCCCGACTCAAAGATGCAAGCAACCAAACCCTTGTGAATTGCGTCCTTGATCATCGGCTTTGCTTTCGATCTCCCCCTTCTTATACTTTGATTTGGCGACAATAGTTGCAGTGGATGGAGGCTCTTGGATTTTACCCTACACATAGTACATAACATCTTGGTCTTCTAACATAAGATTTAATGCCATCTTCCAAGCATGGAATTCATCCTTCCCAATCAATTTGTCATCATCCTTGAGGCCATTGTAGTTTGAGGAACCCATCCTCTTCTTTGGTGATTGCTACAAATTAGGGTTTTGTCTTCACCTCAACTTTCGATACCATGTAAATTTATGTAGATATTCTATGCTTGATGCAACTTTACTTTATCTTCAATATTTAGACAAAAATCACATAAAACAAATAAAGTAAAATGCTAATAGAACATACCGATGAATCGACATAAGACATACCATAAACACATATAAGTGTGATGTGTTACAGCGATCAACAGGGATAGCTTCAACCAGATAAATCTCGATATGGTCTAGTTAACAAGAATGTCATACAACCCTCGTGATAGCCACACGGTCAGCTCAAAATTCAACCCTAGAAAATTCAATGTTGCCGGATCAATGGTCAATGCAAACAACAACGGTAGTCTAGAGTCAATGTTTGAAAAGTCAAAGTCAACGTCTTGCCCTTGAAAAAAGTTACCATGCAGTTAGGGACATTGAAAGTTTGGGGGAGTCTGCGGTGTAATAGCTACAGTGAAAATTCCATGTAATAAAATTAAAAATAATAACCATGGTTAATGGGCACACATTACAAGCCGAATGGTGGGAAAAAATATCTCTAGTGGAGTGTTCATTTAGAGTTATTATGGCTAAAGAAATGGCTAAGGCATTGAAAGAGGAAAAAAGTATTTTTTGGCTCATTTATTTATGAAAATAATGGAAATTAGGAGAAAAGGGGAGATGAAAGGTCATAGTGTTGCATGTGAGGAGGAAAATGAGGAAAAATAATGGAAAATGAAGAAAATAGAGGCCTCATTGATAAAAAAGTGCTTCCAAGGATCTGATTGGAAAGCTTTTGTTAGTGCATTTTTGGAGCTCTCTCATTATTAGGACCGAAGGAAAGAAATCTAGAATTAGGAGGAAGAAAGAAAGGAGGAGCGGAATAAAGCAAATCGCAATAAGATTCTTCAGTAGGTATCGATTTGCATGTGTATTTTACTTGCTATATATGGCATGCATGGTATTGCGTGTGGTTCATTTCTATGTCTTGGAATGGGGTTTTCCAAGTGTGACGTGTTTTCGGCTCTAGCCTTTCCATTTCTGGATAGCCATGGTGTTGTGGAGTTCTCATGTCTTGGTTTAGATATGGATTACGGATGGATTTGAAGATGAGTGACGTGGATCTCTCGAATATTATGTATTATTTACAACACAAAACCAGTTTATGTGTTGCTCTGCTTTAGGTCCTAGTGATCCAGGTTTGGATTGCGGTAAACTATGAGAGGTGTTACCATGGTTTAGGGGGTAGTTATTCGGGGGATTGGATTGTGGTAAATCCTCGAGAGGTGGTTGCCCTTGATTAGGTCTAGGAATCCTTTGACGGTGAATGATGGGATATATGGTAAAGCCTAGAAGGTGGTGTCTCGGGTTAGGGCTCGGTGACCCTCGATTCGGATTGTGGGTTGCGGTAAACACTGAGATAATAGGAGACAGGGAAAATTCCTCACGCTTTAGGGTGGAGATAATCTGGTGATATCCATGCTTGTGTTGTCTTAGTGATCGAGTGTAGATCATAGTAAAGTCGGTTATGAAATGTTTTTTGTGTTGGCCTAGTGAGTCGGGATGGATCATGGTAAAGCTTGATTTCTATTGATGAGGATGAGGTGGTTTAGCCTTGAGATTCCCCTGGTTGGTTCTTTTCGGTTTGAGTCCCACATTCATGCTTGGAGATATGGCACAAGGGTGATTGGCTAAAGAGAGATTTGGCTTAGCTAATCTATGGTGCAGTGGAACATGGAAGTCCCATCTCCGGTTGGTTTTACACTCATTAGCTGAGAAACTCATTCCTTTGGTGTTTGATGTATAATTGCAATGGTTATTATGTGGATTTTATTGTTGTTGCAACCATGGTATTTTCTTTTGTTATTATGTTGGTTATAAGCATATATTTTATCGTGTAATGATGTATGGCTTTATCCATGTTTTTACTTGTAAATTAATGCACAATGTATTTATGTTCAAATAGATTGTATTTCAGATAATGATGTAAGGGAACAATGTTTCTTAGCGATTATCGGATAAGTATGACACCCCTATGTTTAAATTTGTTGTTTATACTGTAGATTCAATGTTTGTGACATGTTTAACAAAATTCCTATCATGGCTAGGAGGTACAAATGAGTTCTTGTTGATGTGATTGATTCCGTATCATTTTTTTCAGTGTTAGGTATCATCCCCTAATTTTTTCATGAATTTATGGGCAGTGACGCTGTGGCTATGGGCCTAAAAGAGTGGCTCAAATCAGAGTTGCGAAAGACAGAACTGAGTGAATTAGGGCCTTAGCAGCGCTTGCTTGTGTTGAAGTCCAACAAGAAATTGCAGCACAAACACTAGTGTGGGACCACTGTAGTCCTAGCGATACATTAGTGTGAAGGCAATTTAATTAATTAAATTGGTGCAATGTCTAATTTAATTTTCCCTTAATTAAATTGGACAATAAAATGCAATCTTATCTCATGATCACTTATAATAGTTAACTAAGTGTGATAAACTGAGCTTTCAGCTCATGTATTATGAGTTGAGGGTGGTTGGTGAGGCATGCATAGTAATTATATTAGTTATGGAGTTTGAATTGCAATTGTTGCATTAGTTTTAATGCATGAGTAATCAGTTTAACTTAGTTAGGTGAGTTAGAGTGAGTTGAACTAGTTGTAATTGGTTGTTGCACTGAGTGAGAGATCAAGTGAATTAAATATTATTTAATTAACAATCGAGTGATATTCCATGCAATGATGATTTACTATTAATAGTTGCATGCATGTCGGTTCTAGTGGAGACCTAGTCGAGACAAAGGTTAAAGGGATGTTAACTATTAGTTGTGTGATTAGTAGGTTGCCCGCATGCAACCCGAGACATCCATGGGATTGACCATGATCCTTGCGTGCAGTTTTGAAGGCCAAAATTCCTAAAGAATAGGGATTTCATTCATTAGGAATTGAGCAAGCAAGAAGCGAGAGTTGCTTTAGAGGCCTAGAAACGGCTAAGTGTTGGTCGATTTTATGTCTGGGACAATGTGAGACAATCATGATAGTGCAATAGACTCTTGTGAGAAAGAGTGCATTGTATTGTTTCATGATTCCTTTGGTTCATTATACAATAAAAGATAGAAGGGTTTTTGAGTAGTAAGCTTTCCCGGGAAAATATCTCGTGTTGTGGTTTATTTGATTCTTTATTTACTTGTTGTGATTGGCGATCATGCTTATTTTCCACAATTGGTTTGTGAGAAGGATTCAATATCTAACTTTAGTACATTTCCTTTGATTGGATCGAATCCATTAATATACATATGTTTGTATAATTAATATGCCTATTGCGTTGTGCTTGCAGGCTATAGCTTCTGGCCACTAACTTGTTGTGTTGTGCTTGCATCTATGGATCAAAAGGGTCAAATTTGTCGGTGTGACCTAGGGGTAAGATGCTCGAAGGGATGGGTTGCCTCCTCGAGGTGTTGTTGATGTTGTGTAAAGTTTTGATTTTCATGTTTTTTCCGGTTCCACTCCCTCGAAGGTCATCTAGGAGGTTGAATCTCATTATAGTAGCCTCTCGTTGCATGTTTACCACACTTGGGCCGATTACTTGGGTAGATGTGGGAGGAGGGTGTTACATGCGGGGTACGAGTGTGACGTAGAGGGATGAGGATTAGGACGAGACACACCATCCATAGATAATTTGCGAAGGGTGTGTTCCCACTCGGGAATCCAAACTTGGAACTAATGAGAGGCCTCCTGTAGGGTGATGTCCTCGTCCAGTGTGTCGAGAAATAGATCCATCGCTCAGGAGCAAATGAAAAAAATTCTCAAAAAATGAGAATGGTGTTGCCCCTTCATCGGAAAAAATGGTAATCACATTAATTTTTTCAAAGAAAGAAATGTTAGAGGTAGTCAATCCCCACGAAAGAGTGGTGATCCTAAACCGATCCAATTTCGATCCTTACCAAAACATATCCATAGGGTTCCGTAACAAAATAAACTAGGTTTCATGGAGCTCGATCCCTTCAGTCCGTAAATTCACATTCTCGATTTCTACTTCTTTGTCCTGTCTTCAATCTCTTTGAAACTCTATATCTCATGTATTTCTTTCCAGAGTCTGATTTTTCTTGATGTGGTGTTGCTTCTTACATATTCATTGCCGGAATTAATTTCATGTTCCAAGCCTTTTTGTTTCATCCTCACTAGTGTAAGCAACCATTGGAATTATTTCTTTCCCCATTCGCGAAGTTACGCTGAAGAGCTCTGCTGATTTTTTGATCCTCGAGGGTATCTAGTTTGATTCTAATTTTCTTCGGACGAGTGAAATCCACTCCCGCAGTCTTCCATATTAGTTTTTGTCGTGGAAGCCTTGATGGATTTTAGTTTTTATGGCAAGGAAATATGCGGGGATTGGATACTGAATTTTCAGGGCGGAATAATGGAACACAACCTTCAATCTCTTTTGTAGGTCAGATGGTAATACTTACATTTGTCTATTGATATTCTGTATCATCTCCATATGTAGTTTAAATAGTGAGTGGATCTTTCCTTGAAAAAGTAGAGGTACATTATTTAGTGTGTAATTACGTCGACTTAGTAACTTTTATATTTTATTTTTTAATATTACTACCTATATGTAAGAGTGTTTATTTTGAAATATATTTTTTTTATAGATTTAATTTAATTATTAATAATAATAGTAAATTTTAATTTTCACATAATATATATTTTTTAAAAGTAGTTATTATAAATTAAAAATTGAATATATATATATATATATATATATATATATATATATATATATATATATATATATAAGAAAAACGTTATACAAACATGTGGCATATGAATATGAGATTTGGTTTTAGGGCATGTAGTATTATGAACAAGTAGTATTGTAATAAAGTATAATAATTTCCATGGTAAAGTGGAAATAGTTTTTCATAGTTAAAAATCACGTTACACGTTTTGATTGGTTTGAAGAATATTGATCCACTCCATCCACATGATGGAATGTTTATCACCGGATTTTACAAGGCACGATGGGATACTTATCACGAGGATTTTACAAGGCACGGTGAGATTCTTATCACTAGGATTTTACAAGGCTTGAGTGATCCACTCCACCCACATGATGGGATGCTTATCACCAATATTTTACAAGGTTTGATCTGATCCACTCCACCCACACGATGGGATGCTTATCACCAAGATTATTCAAGGCACGATGGGATGCTTATCATCGGGATTGTACAAGGCTTGGACCGATCCACTCCACCCACACGATGGGAAGCTTATCACTGGGATTGTCAAGCTCGTCAAGCCTGATGCCCTTGCGAAGTTTAATTTCCCCAAAAATGTCTTCCTCCTCGGCACTTGAATGCCCCTTGTGAAGTTTAATTTCCCCAAAATGTCTTCCACTCCTGACCTTCCCATGAGGTTTTGAAAATGTGATCCGATGGGCACTAAACCCAATGCAAAACCAAATAGTATACACCTCATAGGGTCATTTTACATATGTTTATCTCATATATTAATTATTTTTATAATTAATAATAATAATAGTTAAAATAAACCCCGAGGGTGGGGTGGATGAAGGCATAATGAGGGGCACAGAAAGACACGCCTCATCTCTTCCTCGAGAATTGAATTAAAGTAGAGATGGCATGTGGGACGCATGTAGACACAAAGTGGATGTTTCAAGATGGAAAGCACTAAAACTATATGTACGAGCGTAGGAGGAGGGAAACTATTAGCCCATTTGGGCATGGGCAGATCTAAAGGTGGTAGAGGGAACAAATAATTTGTATAAGACGAAAAAATGTGCAAACCTCTTCGATTCCAGACTTTGAGGGACACAATCGAATTTCTGTAAGCGATACTATTCTTGGTGCTTTGTTGGAGGTTATCAACACCCTGATTTGGGACCCTGGAGAGGACTATAGCTGTAAAATCCATTATTTGTGGGGGTTAGTGAGAAGAGTCCCAGGAGCTCGCAATTGGTGCACGATAGCGGAGATACTGCTTTGATGCTTGGCTATAGTCACCCAGGTAAGTACTCAAAACAACTTTCATTGTATTTGGAAGAAGGCGATTCTAGCAATAGGTTTGTCATTTGGAACTTACAATTTCCAGCTAAACAAAGCTTGGGCTTTCGAGCATACTGACAAATCATCATGAAGTTTTTGGAGTTAGTCGTATTCATTTGGAATTCGAAGTTAGTGACTTCGTGTGGAAGGTTATTTTTGGGTTTCCAAGCTAATTAAGTTTAGTTAAGTGATAGCGCGGGGTGTGAGAGCTGGTATGGTGGACCCTAATTTCTTTCTAGTAGAGCATATTTGATTAAGGGCTGCTTTAGGGGGAGAGGATTTGTATCGAATTGGACTGGCAGACAGGGCCTCTCACTTTGGACACAACAAATTGAGGTTCACGAGGGTATATCTAGGGTTATTTTTTTTTAATCCTTGGGGTAGGAACCATCTTGTTGAGACTAGTGGGGGGACAAGTTTTGCTGGAAGAGTCGCTCCCACTAAAATAGAGCAACCCTTGATGCCTAGGGTTCACTGTAGTTGGTCATTGGGTGTTAGTGGACTATGGGTTCGAGGTACAATAATGGAGGCTGGGTGTTGGGAACACTAGATTTGAGGTGCGGTGAAAATGATTGGGTAGAGGGGAAAATCATGACCAGGGATCGGTCCACGAAGACACGGAGCAGAGCATAGAAGAGAAGTTTGAAGCACTAGAGAGAGAGAGATGTACAAGATGCAGAGCTTGATGAGGTGGTGGCCCACACTTGATCAGTCACTTGGTCACATTCTCCTTCTTTCCTCCCTCGATACATTGGAGCTACAATCGAGACAAGTCACTGCGCTCTTAGAAAAACCGAATCAAGACAGAAATGAGGATCACATTGAAATAATTAATTTTATGAATGATCTTAAATGTAGCCAATGGAGTATGCTGGATCGACAAGCGTCATTCGGAAGAGGCCAATGAAGGCTTGCTAAGCACATGGAGAAAACTTGAGGGACACATGGCACACATAGAGTTTCACGTCCATGAAAAACTTCAGTGTCAAAATCCTCTGGGTAATGACTTGGGTCCTCCTCCAGTCCATTGATGTTTGTGGGATATGTGTATATCTTATGGGTGTTTTGGTTACACTGGCCTTTCTGGTTCTCAGTTCTAAGAAAAGTATTGGCATTTTGTAAACAATTTTTGTTGTTGTTCTTTCTAGCTAAAATATCCCATCAGAGTGAGGGTTAAAAACACACGATTTATTGGACAAACTCTCTGCAATCTTTTGATAAGCACAATAAAATTCTTTTGATCGACAAAAAAAGAAATATAGTTTAAAATTAAATTTTTAATTTAGTTGTTTTTAAAATTTTAAAATTTTGACAACGTGAGATGTACTATAAAGTAAGTATTAAAGTAGGCGCTTTGATGCCAATCAATGTTTACTAGCCATTGAATTTATAGGGACTATGCTAGTTTTATGAGTTTTGTTTAAAATTTGAATGGTTGAAATTGTAAATATGATTTATTAAAATTGCAAAAAAATCTGGTATAATAAAGAGTTTTTCAATATATTGAATCCATTAACACATTTTAAAATTGCAATTCAAATAACAAAAAATTACAATTTCACCAATAATTATATAATATATTTATGTAATGATTCAAAAAAAAATAATAAAATATTTGTTTTATAATTAAATATTAATTTTAAAATAATTTTTTTATTAAAAAGTTTTCATTAAACATAATTTATTTGTTTATATATATATATATATATATATATAAGATTGGCAGGACCTTTTTCATTCACTTTCTTAAAAAAAAGGCATGGTACATCCACATGGAGATGGCTCGGTGGCCTCAATCTATCCCATTGGGAAACTAGGTCTATTGGCCACCTTATCCCATTATAAGCCATCCAAAAAACAAAATAGTTTGAGATTGTCTATCATAACTATATATGTCTGATCATCCTTAATTCTCCCAATATCTAGATACTTAAGACATTATATCAAAATCTGCAAAACCTTCATCTATATAGAGAAAAAAATTAAAAAGAAAAACTATGAAAATCATGCTACTAATCATTAGAAGAGGAGTCCACAGTTGTTGGGTAATTTTTGTCTAAGGGAGACATGTTATATGCTTCTCTCTATATAACTGAATCATGCATTATGTTGCTGAATCTCGAATCTCAATACACAAAACTATCCCTTCCTCAATATCTTCAATTAGTTTAAGATCACAGAGTAGCCTTTTTATTCGCCGTTCCATTAGAGAAATCGAGAGCCCTCTCAAAATTTGCTCTCAGCTTCGACTTTTCTTCCAAACAAAATAAACCAGGTTTCGTGGAGCTCGATCCCTTCTCTTTAAATTCCTGCTTCTGATCTACTTCTTGGTCTATCTTCAATCTCTTTGAAACTTTGTATCTGCTATTTCTTTCCAGGTTTGATTTTTCTTGATGGGTGATGCTTCTTACTGTTCATTGCTGGAATTAATTTCATGTTCCAAGCCTTTTTGTTTCAGCCTCACCAGTGTAAGCAGCCACTGGACTTCTTTCTGCCCGTTAGCAAGTTCTGCCAAGAGTTCCTGCAAATTATGATCCTCAAGAGTATCTAGTTTGATTTTAATTTGCTTCAGACTGGTGAAATCCACTCCAGAGTCTTCCATATTAGTTTGTGTAGTGGAAGCCGAGGTGGATCTGGCGAGGAAATTTGCGAGATTGGATTTGAATTTTCCCTGTGTCAGAATAATGGGATGCAACCTTCAATCTCTTTTGTAGGTCCGGATGGATGCCCATTTGATTTTTTAGCTCAATCATGAGCAATATTCTCTTGGGCAACGATGGTGGTCTTCTCAATGTGTATTTGTGCACACGTTGAGATTATCTTGAACATGTACTGTATATATTCTTAATATATTCAGCGTTTTTTTCTTTCCTCGAAAAAAAGGATCAGGATGTGTTACCTACATTTGTCTATTGATATTCTATATCATCTCCATGATGTTTAAATAGTGAGTTGATATTTCCTCGAAAAGTAAAGGTACATTATTTCGTGTGTAATTACGTTGACTTAGTAACTTTTGTATTTTATTTTTAACATTACTACCTATATTGCAGTGAGTGTTTATTTTTGAAATTATTTTTTTATAAATTTAATTTATTTATTAATAATAAATAAGTTGATAGTAGATTTTAATATTGACAAATTTCTTTTTTAAGTAGTTATTATAAATTATAAATTGAAATATATATATATGTGTGTGTGTGTATGAAAAAGTCATAGGAACATGTGGCATATGAATATGAGTTATGGATTTGTAGAGTATGGATGCATGTAATATTAGGAACTAGTAGTATAGTAATAAAGTATAATAATTTCTATGGTAAATTGGGAATAGTTTTCGATGGTTAACAATCACGTTACATGTTTTATTGGACTGATCCTAGTGAAGAAGACTCATCCACTCCACCCACATGATGAGATGCTTATCACCGGGATTGTACTTGCACTTTGATCCTAGTGAAGAAGATTGATCCACTCCACCCACACGATGAGATGCTTATCACTAGAATTGTACAATGCTCGATCAAGCTCGGATGTCGAGCCTTGTGAAGTTTAATTTCCCCAAAATGGCTTCCACTCCTCCCATAACCTTCCCATGAGGTTTGAACCTATGACCCGATGGGCACTAAACCCAATGCAAAACAACTAGTCTAATCCTCGATGGGTCATTTTACATATGTTTATCTCATATATTAATTATTTTTAAAATTAATAATAATAATAGTTTAAAATAAACCCGATGGGGGGTGGATGAAGGGCATAATGAGGGGCATAAAGACACGCCTCATCTCTTCCTCGAAAATTAAATTAAACCATAGAGATGGCATGTGGGACACATGCAGACACAAAAGTGGATGTTTTGAGATGGAAAACACTAAAACTATATGTATGAGCGTAGGAGGAGGGAAACTATTAGCGCATTTGGTCATGGAAAAATCTAAAGGTGGTAGAGGGAAAAAAACAGTTTGTATAAGCCGACAACCTGTGCAAACCTCTTCGATTGCGGCTTTCGGGGACACAGCGAATTTACGTAAGCGAAACTATTCTTGGTGCTTTGTTGGAGGTTATCAATGCCTCATTTGGGACCACGGAGAGGACTATAACTCGTAAAATCCATTGTCGTGGGGTTAGTGAAAAGAGTCTCTACGAGCTCGCAAGTGATTTTTTTTTCTTGGCTCTGAGTTACCAAGGTAAGTACTCAAAACAAATTGCATTGTATTTGGAAGAAGGAGATTCACAACTGGTTTGTCATCTAGGACTTACAATTTCTAGCTAAACAAAACATGGGCTTTCGAGCATACGAGGAAGATCATTGTGAAATTTTTGATTTAGTTGTATTCTTTTTGGATTTCAAAGTTAGTGACTTTTTTGTGGAAGGTTATTTTGGGTTTCCAAGCTAATTAAGTTTAGTTAAGTGATAGTGAGGGGGGTGAGAGATGGTATGGTGCACTCAATCTCTTTCTAGTAGAGCATATTTTCTCAAGGGATGCTTGGGGGGAGAGGATTTGTATCAAATTGAACTAGAAGACATGACCTCTCACTTTGGACGCAACAAATTGAGGCTTAAGAGGTATATCTAGGGTTCTATGTTTTTAATCCTTGGGGTAGGAGTCATATTTGTGAGACTAGTGGGGACGAGGTTTCTGCCGGAAGGGTCGCACACTAAAAGCATAACTAACTTCTTGAAGCCTAGGGTTCGTTGTAGTTGGTCTCGCAGGTGTTAGTGGACTCTGGGGGCTCGAGGTATAATAATGGAGGTTAGGTGTTGGGAACACCTGATTGGAGGTGCGGTGAAAATGATTAGGTAGAGGGGCAAAGCATGATGAAGGATAGGTCCACGAAGAAATGGGGCAGAGCATAGAAGAGAAGCTAAAGCATCTGGGAGGGAGGAGACATACAATAGATAGAGCTTGATGAGGTGGTGGATCATAACCCCGATCGGTCACTTGGTCACATTCTCCTTCTTTCCTCCCTCGATACATTGGAAGCACAATCGAGATAAGTCAACTGCACTCTTGGAGCAATCGAATCAAGACGGACATGAGGATCACATTGAAATAATTAATTTTATGGATGATCTTCAATGTAGCTAATGGAGTATGCTGGATCGACAAGCGTCATTCAGAAGAGGCCAACGAAGGCTAGCTAAGCACATGGAGCAACTTGAGGGACACATGCCACTCATATAGTTTCATGTCCATGTAAAAACTTAGGGCATCCGTATCCTCTAGGTAATGACTTGGGTCCTCCTCCAATTCATTGATTTTTGTGGGATATGTGTATATCTTATGGGTGTTTTTGGTTACACTCGGGTCTTTCCGATTCTCAGTTCTAAGAAATTTTTGGCATTTTGTAAACAATTTTTTGTTGTTGTTCTTCTAGCCAAAAAATCCGGTGAGAGTGAGGCTAGAAAAACATGATTTGTTGGACAAACTCTCTGCAATCTTTTGACAACACAATATAATGCTTCGATCGACAAAAAAAGAAAGATAGTTTAAAATAAAATTTTTAATTTATTTATTTTTTGAAATTTTAAATTTTTTGACAATGTGAGATGTTCTAGAAGTAAGTATTAAAGTAGGCGCTTTGATGCCAACAAATGTTTTATCGGCCATTTAATTTATATGTCTATGTTAGTTTTATGAGTTTTGTTTAATATTTGGATGGTTGAAATTGTAAATATGAGTTATTAAAATTGCAAAAAATATGGTATAATAAAGAGTTTTCAATATGTTGGATCCATTTACACATTTTAAAAAATGCAATTCAAATAACAAAAATTACAATTTCACTAATAATTATATAATATATTTATGTAATGATTCAAAAAAAATATAATAAAAGATTTGTTTTATAATTGAATATTAATTTTAAAATAAATTATTATTAAAATATATTATATATATATATATATATATATAAATTATATATATATATATATATATATATATATATATATATATATATATATATATATATATATATATATAAGCTTAGCAAGACCTTTTTCATTTATTTTCTAAAAAAATAAGCATGATACATCCATATGGAGATGGTTAGGTGGCCTCAACCCGCCCTATTGGGGAAACCAGGTTCTGTGGCCACCTTACGCATTATAAGCCATCCTAAAACAAAATAGTTTGAGATTTTCTATCATAGCTATATATGTCCGATTATCCTTAATTATCCTAATATCTAGATACTTAAGACATAATATAAAATTCTTAAAAGCCTTCCTCTATATAGAGCAAAATTTAAAAAGCCAAACTATGCAAATCATGCTACTAATAATTGGAAGAGTCCACAGAGTCTGGGTCTTTCGCACTCGAACCAGGTAATTCTGTCTCAGGGGAGAAATGGTATATGCTTCTCTATGCAACGGAGGCATGCATTATGTTGTCGAATCTAGAATTGTATAAGTTGAAATTCCTTATGAATTTCTTGGAGTCTCGGGATCGATCTTGGAAGGGCCAACTGAGGGATTTTCCAAGGCTCTAGCCTACAATATTCTTCATCAACCAAGAGAGATACATTGTATTTTTTTATTGAGAGGACCGAACTCTAGAGTGTCCAGGGTCTCGGCACTCAAGTCTCGCCATTCCTCCATATCCAAGTCCATGCAAGTTGCCCAGTTGGTTTAGATCTCGCTTCCCAACCCGGAGATTAATCGACTGGATCCGAGGTTGAGTGCCGTTTGATATGCCCGAGACGATTCCTAAATAAGGCCATAAGTATATTTTCAACTCCCAACCAAAAACTATATGAGGTTGGTTGCCTCACACCATTGACCGAGCACATCGATCCTACCCTCGCCAAGGTTCCTCTACCGAGAGGAAGGACACACTATATTTCATCTCTTCCAACCACACAAGTGACATGATGCCATAAAATCGAGAGTCAAGACCTAAAACTCGAGGCAGATTGACAAGCTTAATGATGTGGTGCACACACCAAGAGTTTAAATATGTAGGTAAAGCCACAATAGAATTCCATAGAACTATGAGAATTAAGGAAATAAAATAAATGTTTTCCCCAAGATTATGAGATAGGTCTGCTGAGATAGGTCAAACACATCAACCAAGGGCTCCCCAAAGCTTTCTTGAGACAAAAAAAATAATCCTTTTAAACACAACCTTCCGTAAGAGCCCCTTCTTTTCAAAGGCCAAAGGGGTCTCTTTAGAAAAAACAAGAGAATAAAAAAAAGTCATCCATACATGAAATGCATACTAACTTCCAGATGAACAGAACCCACATAAATTCCCATCCAAGACAATAAGATTCCATAACAGATAAAGATAATTATACTATATTAGACAACCCATCTAAAAAAACAAATCTTTCCTCCAAAAATTTCACGGATTATTTCCTTATAACCCAAGACATCTCCTCAAAGACTCTTTCCAGAGCGAAATATCATATGGAAGTTAATTGCAAGGGTAAGGGCATAAGAGAAACACACTAAGAGAACACACGCGTTGTCGTCGTCCACATGGAAGAGTTTGAGACCGACTGCACCAGGATTACAACGTGAAGGACTTTTGACTGCATCACAAAACTTACTAGTGAACATGTAACCATTCCAACCACAATACCTCCAAATCGACCTGGGCTCAAAGCATAAAACCCCGGTAAGGATTCAGTCTCTTCATCCTCTCCCAACGCTATAAATTACCTGCATGCACATTGCCACCTTGCAGTTGAAGGCAATTATGCGAAGTTCGAAAACATGACCGCCCAATGTCCTTTCGTATTGAAACGATATCCATAGCAGGTATCTCGCGGTTCCCAACTATCTATTCGCACCCTGATCGAGGATTTCTTAATTATATATATATATATATATATATATATATATATATATATATATATATATAATTATAGATAATTCAATTAAATTAGAATAGTTGATGAAGGCACTTATGTGAAGATAGACCTTTCGAAACCATGTGTGCACCAAAAAATCCAACCATATTATGCATTGGTGTGGGGGGCACAACTTGCAATCCCTAATTATTTACGCAACCTAGATGCACATAGGTCTCTTTTTAAGTCATAGACGAAATTAAAAAACTAAAAAAATAAATTATATAAAATTTTCATTTACATTAGAGCTTTATATTTAGATACACTACTTCCAAAAATAATGTTACGAAAAAAAAGAAATTACTACAATGCAAATTTATCATCTCATTTCTCATATTTTCATTGTTTTGAATTGCTAATGGTTAAGAGCATATGTTTCCTTGTAAGATGTCATAGGTTCAAATCTTGATGGGTAGAGTATCTACACCTCCATATACTTTAGCACTCAAAATTGTTGAGCTAAGGTGGGTTCCTTATCCCACAAACAAAGAGGTCTTATACACTAAATTATTATTATTATTATAATAAATATTTTGAAATATAGAATGATCATAACTTATGTGTGTGTGATACCCATATTTCATATATATGATATTTTGAATCTATTTTTTTTTGGGTGGCTCAATTTGGGTATGAGGAGGATGTTTATGTTTATTCAAAGGTATAGAGTGGTTTTTTTTGAGTTTTATGTTTTTTGATTGTGTTGATTTTTAGTATAATTAGAAGGTATTAACAAATTAGATGTTATACCATGGAGTAAGGATGACAAAGAATTGAAATTTAACTTCGAGGAATGTCGTCTCCTTATTGTGAAAGTTTGTATAAAGTTTAATGGAATGTGGAAACCTAATGATAAAAACTTATAAAGGATCATCACAACATTTGACATAAATCTCATTCATCGATTATTTGATGAAAACCATAAAATAAGTTTTCACACGAGTAGAATCATTTTTTTATTGTTATCTCCTAATTTTGTTTCATTTCTTTGTGAGTTCACATATCTTGATTGAAGGAGTTAGACATACTATTTGCTAGTCACTATTCAAGACTCTATTAGTAATTTAAATGAATGAAAATTAAGGAATGATTCCCTTTCATTAGTAGTGCTTACTCTTTGCTAGAGCGCAACTAGGAATAATTCCTTTGCTTTGGGGAGAATATGGAATTAGCAAGGATTCCACTATGCATTTGGTGTTATGTGAACCATATATGTATGAAAAATATCCTCTTCCTCTTCATGTAAATTCCCCACATGATTTAAAAAAATTTAACTAGCTTTGGGTAAATTTTGAATATTGACATTGCTAAGCCTAACAGGGCATCATTTCCTATAGTTGCACTAATATTACATGTTTTCCTAGTCTTAGAAATCTAAATGAATTGATATTGAGTATATCATTATATTATTTTTTCATCCATATCGATGCTTTCATAATGGAAAATTCAAAGGGATCAACTCACATTTCTATTTATATCAATGGGTCCCTATTTGGTGAACTGGGGTTTTTAACATTTAAGAGGAATTTTGAGGCATTTCCTAAAGTTTTTTGGGGTCTAAAATCTCTTGCTTGCTCCAAATCCTCGTGAAACGTTATACACTCAAATACCTTTCCAATGGTGTAAGAATACCTCAAAGCCCTGAGTTCGTATGCAAAATTTATGCCACCTAGAAATTGACCTTCCTATTTTGACCACCATAATTGAAGATGACGCCACATCAACCCAACTACTTATGGTATAGGAGATATCCATGTCGAAAATGATGAGGTAAAATATAAAATGGTCAATATGTAACTCTAGTTAAGAGTTAAAGGAGTCAACATAACCACTAGTAGGCTACCAAGCTATGTTATAACCTGGGCCACTAGGAGGAAAAAGGGGTTCCTTTATATTTGAATGCATTGTTTCCCATATATGAGAAGAGTTGTTGAGAGTGGATAGAAAGAGAGCAAACAAAGAGGGCTTGTGTATGTAGCATCCCATGGCCACAAGACTCACTCCTTTATACTTGCATTCATTTACATTATGAGAAAGAGAGAGTAAAGTAGCCTCACCTTCTAGTTGGGTTTTCTCTTGAAAGGGTTTCCAAAGCCATATCTTCGTTATTGTGGTTTTGTGAGTGATTACTCTATTTGTTATCTATTTTATACATATTTATACTTTCCATGCATACACGAGTAAAAATAACTCAATAATTCCATAAATTTAAGGAAAAGTTAATTATTATAGTATAGATTTTGGAGTTCAATAAATTATTTTACTATATATGTTGTGATGAACTATCCAATGGAATATCCACATCATTTTAGAGATCATATTGGCACCAAAGAAATTTTTTTTAGGTATAATGTGGGTATTTTCAAGGGATACATATTGGTTTAAGTGGAATGTCATAAAAACCCAACCATGGTTGATGAATTTATTAATATCCCTTGAGATCCAATAGAGGAGAGGTTCTCAAGGATACAAGAGAAGTTGTATAAATTAGGCACAATATGAAACTCATTATGGAGGCTTTGGTGAATAAGATTTAAATTGGAGAAGATAAAGGTTCAAAATTAGATGTAGATTAAAGGGAAAATCTGGGGGATCAAGAAGAACGCGAGATCAAGTCTAGGAAAGAACCCAAAAGAGAACAACATGTTTGAGTGTCATGAATCATTCATAATCCCTATTCAGGATGGAAGTGAAGGTTGACATCAAGCCATATCAAGGTGAGATGGATGCTTTGAAAAAATTCAATAGATGTAATAGTTAGAAGTTTAGTTTAACATTCATCACATAGAGGAAGAATAGAAAATATATTTCACCTATTTGAAACTATACGGTCATGTCTTGACCTATGAAAAAATCCATACAAAAACCTTGAGGATGGATGTGGATCCTCTAGTGGCTAAGTGGTGGGATTTCAAAACTCTCATAAAGTCCCAATTCTACATTATGGGTTATGTAGAGGATCAGTGGATATATTGGCATTACTTCGGGGAAGAGATAAGGGTAGAGTGTATAAGAATACACCACAAGATTCAAAAAGATGGAAATAATGTTGGATATCTCTCCCAAGAACCTATGCATAATCCTCAATTATTTGGGGGGGGTTTACATAGACATCCATAGAAGCAAGTGATGTTGTTTGAACCCATAACGAAGGATGAGGCTTGTGTATAGGTAGAATACCTAAACAACATAGGTTAGAAGAAAAGAAAATAAAGTGGGTCGAAGTGAAATGAACACTAGAAAGATTCCAAAGAAGGGAAAGAAGAAATGGAAAGGGAGGAAGGAATAAAGGACAATAACCACAACATGCTAATGAAAATATACCAAAAAACCACAACAACCACTATAAAAATGATGGTCATACAAAATGAGAAGTGTTGGAAACAACATGCATAATTCAACCCAAAGAATTGGAAGAAGGATGGAAAGAATAAAAAATATCACAACCATAGATTTGAACAATTAGGTGGAAAGCAACTCGAATATGGATGAGAGGATTTCTTACATGTCGGTGTATGACCAAACTAAGTAGCCTTCAAAAGTAGGAAGAGAACTATATGACCAAACTCTTCCATATAAATATGTAGGCCAAGAATACAAAACTTGATACTTTATTCGATGCAAGATCACAAGTGAATCTCATTGTAGTAGAGTTGATCAAAAAAATTGGTATTGGAATTTGGTGATAATTTAATCCCATATCCATTGGGATGGGTAAATAAGGATGCATAAATAAAGGTAACCAAACAATGTAAGATGCATTGTTCATGCGGATCACCAACTAATACCGCCTAATCAAGGATGAAAAAATCATTCACCATCGACTTGCACAAGGTGGCAAGGGTAAGTCAAAAAAATTTCCAGTAAGTTCCAACCAAGCCAAGAATTTATTATTTCTATCAAGAAGTATGTTTTAATTTTAGAGAAAATAAAATTTGTAGTAGAATCAATGAAAGCAAATTCATCCCTGGAATGGTGTATTAAGGAATATAAAAAACAAGTATAAAATTTTATAAATGAATATAAGGATGTGTTCTATGGGCCTAAAGGGATATCTCCCAAGAGGGAAGGGAATCATGAGATCCAACTATTGTTGAAATATCCATTGCCAAACATTGGGCCATATAGCTAGTTTGTAATAGAAGTAAATGAGGTGAAGAAGTAGTTGCAACAATTACTAGAGTAGGGTGTCATTCAACCAAGTACCTCATCATGTGGGTCACCCATCATAATTGTGCCTAAAAAGGATGAGACTTGGTGAATTTTCATTGATTACAAGGCGTTAACAAAATTACTCGTAAGAATAGATATCATCTTTCGAGGATAGATGATTTCTTGGACCGATTACAATTTTTGGAATACTATTTGTTATTGATGTCAAAGGAGGCACCATTTCTAGAAGATTGTTTCATAGGCTTGTATATGATTTCAAGCCTTTTCCAACCAGTATTTACTCACCCTATAACTCCCATTCGTTAAGGAGATTTTGAATTTTTTAAGTTAGAGGACCAAATTTTTTATTTTTTACTCATGTAATCCTACATGAAGTCAAGTCAACCGCTCTCTAAAGGATGTGTATATTGAAATTATGGTCAAATTAACTATAAGCAATACATCCTCATTTCCACCCATCCACTTGATTAAGCAAGAAAATAAGACATTTGTGTTGGAAAATTCAAAGTGGTAGCTTATTTTCCTTAACCTCAATATTTTCTTGTGAGCTTAATTAATATTATTTTATGTTCTTTATTTAGATGTTTTTCATCAAAAAAAATATCGGGAATGAAAGAACAACGAGGAAATAGAAATTAGGCTCTCAGGTAGGTTCCAACCCCTCCAAGGGGAAAACCCGAAAAAACTCTTCTCTTCTTATAGAATCTGCTTCAATTGAGACACAAAGACCCAAATCCTAGACCAAGTCGTTTTCCAAGTACCGAGACAACCCCAAAATAAGTACTTTCCCGATTATGCACCAACTAGCTTCAACTCTGCAACTTTGACTGCCAAATTCACTATTGCAACTTGTATTGCGAGCTTTGATCCTATTTTTTTGGTCTTGCATATTCTATGGAAACCCTAATTATGCCTCCTCTTGAAACCCTTCTAGAGCAAGAAAACTATTCCCAATGTAAACCAGGTCAAGGTAGGGTATTCTTCCTTCCAGCCCTACAAGATTCAGCACTTCGTCCTACTACAACTCAACCTTGCAACTTCAACCTCCTTCTACAACACCATAAACCCTATAACTTCACACATATGAGAGAGATAGAGCCCAAAAAATAAGACTTTTCATCCTTCTTTCTTATTCTAGACCTTTTTCCCTTCTTTTTCAGCTTTCTCCAAGCTACATATCGAACTTCCTTATTGATAGACTAAACTTGTGGATGAGTGAGTGCTAAAATGAGGTAGAACTACTTCTTTATATATCCTTTCTAGGGGGTCAAATTCCCTCCTTTAAGTTGAATTTCATTTGTCCAAGTCCAACTTGTACTTTTTGGAGTTTCCAGGACTTTCTAGACTCGAAAATAATTCTTTCTACAATTACATTTTTTCCCAGAAAGGGTCTTATAAACATGATGTTTATGCCTTTGACTCATGATAATAAATACTAATACATTAAAAACCCTAAGAGCAAGAAGAATGTGTTTTTTACCTAAAATACCATCAATAAAGAACATGAAACCCATTCTTTAATAATAGCAAAAAAATTCTTTTCTTCTCTTGTTTGTTACATAGGATACATATTAATGAGTACAACAACAATTATGAAGACCGAAAATAGTTACATTTTAAACTCTCCTCTTAACTACGAGAGGTATTCATAATTGTACAACATCATCCTCAAATTGAAGAGTTCTCATAAGAAGATTCAGTTGATAAGCCATATTGTAAGCATCATCTTTATGACCAACATTGTCTTTGAGACCTAACTAGACAAAGCTCTTCTCCTTTCAAGATAATTATGTTGGGAGGCTTTACATGTGATACCACACTACCTCTACAAGGCACATACCCAATCTAGATGTTCATAATATATGTACTTTTATGAATATTCTTATCTTGGTTCTCCATACTTGAGTCCTCAAAGAATATCGGTCCTCTTCGACCACTCTTCTCTTGAATGACTGCCCATTCTCAAAGAGTGTCGGTACCTTTCATTTCTTGGATGATTTATCCTCAAGGAAACCACAAATTATCATCCAATCCTCCATTTTATTTTCATCCCTTCAAGAAGAGAATGCACATGTGGTGTCCAACATCACTCCCTCTCAACCAAAGAGGATATCCCTATTATTCTTTAAACTTTAGTATAAAATATTTCTCCTTATTTCCAGGAGACTCCTTTGCTCACTCTAAGATATATAGGAGCTTCCAACCTTCCTTTTGTATTTGGGAAGTCAACACCATAAGCCTTGTAGTTTTTCTTCATGATATTACCAACTAACTAATATTCATAACTACATGGCTCCCTATTTCTTCCACATCTCTTGCATTGAGCTTGATTTTTTTTTGAGGTATCATGGAGACATCTCCACTCGTTGACCTTGTGACAAGATACATGTCATCTCTCTTTCTCATCACTTTCATCTTCGACATGAAGGAATTGCATTGAGTCTTTCTAAATTTCAAGTTGATCATAACTTTCTCATGAAAGTGATATACTTTGACTTTTAGAGTTATCTTCTCACAATGCTACCTTTCAATGTCAAGATGGACACATGTTGGAATTATAGTTTCTAGAGTACCGGATATTGAGCTTCCCTCAATACTCTTCATCCATACAATTTGAAATTGGCTCAATCGTAATCATGTATTTCTGCAACATTTTTTCCAGGTAGAAAAATAATATGTTAACTGAGATAACCAATAATTAAAATCGAAAGTTAACACATCATGATGACTTTCTAGCACCATCAACATCCTCATTGACCATATCCTCTTGAAACTTCATGCATTAGAGTTTCCAAGGATCAAAACTTGATTGCTAACTTAGAAATGATCTTCCAAATATTATATTGGATGTTAATCAATGTTGCATATTCTAGAGAAAGTATTAATTATTTATTCATCCTAAAGTAAGTTAAATCTTGTTCCTTTCAAGCATCATATATCCATATACTTAAGAATATTTTATTACCAAATTTCTTTTCAAAATATTTTAGACATATGAATCTTATCCAAAGTTTTTATATCCAACATGTATTCCTATGCTTTCACTCGATCATCTAGCTATCTATCCTAAAGTGAGCTTGCAACCTAACCCATTGCATTCTTTCATCCATTTAAAAATATTGGTTCCACATTACATGGAATGTATACTAACCTTGTCATGATGATTTTCCCAAGTACCTTACAAAATGATGGTCCTTCCTGAATCTTGATGATTCAACTAAGCGAGGATGACAACTTCTAACATAATGTTAGATAATACCTAGATGAACATTATGAAAAAAATGGTCTATCTATCCATCTATCTAGATGATCTCTACAAAGAAACTTAATCATGTAAATTGTAGACATGTTACTATCATATGCTTCTTTTTTATGATGTTATACATAATAAAACCATCTAAAGGAAATAATATTCTATATAAAGAACCTACCAAACGTAGTGCATTATTTGAATAGTAAATATCCTTCACTTCTTCCTTCTTCAACTTCTTCTCACTTTCTCCAACTACCTCGAAAACATGAGCTTCTTTAATTTTATATTGTTGTTTTGTTGGCTTGGACAATCCCTCTTAAAGTGTCCAAACTCATTGCGCTTAAAGCATTGAACCTTGGATATTTCTTTCTTCTTGGAATTTCCAAATTTTTATTTCTTCAACTTCTTGACTCGAGCTAGAAGGGCTTGAGACTAGCTCATCCCGATCCAATTTCATCCTTTACTTTTGTCCTTTATTCTTCCAATATTCATTGAGCCCACAAAATTTTCAAAGGGAATTGAATATTTCTTGGAGTAGATGCTTGTTGCAAAGCTGCTCCATTCCGGTGGCAATGCATTTAGCACATAGATGGTCACTTCTAAGTCATAAATTATTTCTCCAAGCCCTTGCAGATGGTCTCTTAGCTGAGATAATTTCATGAGAAAGGATTCCATATCTTCATCCTTTTGATCTATTCATTATATATAACTTATTCCACAAAGACATATTATGTCTCGATGTACGTACAAAGTTCAAGTTCACTAGCTTGCCATACACTTCCTTAGAAGTTTTCAAGTTTGCAACAAATTGAACAAGAGAATATTTAATGGATTCAACTATGATCCTTTGAGCCCTTAATTCCCCTTTCTTTTAATTTTATAGTTATTTGTGGCTTGTATTTTCTAGGTTCAATAATTTCCCCGATAGAAATGCTTCATTACTTCTTGTTATGTGAGTATTAGGTCAAACCCTTTTCTTCCATGCAAGATAATTCTATGTTCCAAAGAGATTATTTCTTTCCTTGCAAAAAGAACCCATATGACCTATAGATTTAGACATGATGAAATAATATGATACTTACTTGATGACCAAGATTCTCGTTGAGGATGTATTCAACCTTCGTGATGCCTTCAAGATCTTTAAAGATAATTTAATAAATCCCTTGAAGGATGTTCCCTAATGTTCCTCCAACAAAAACTTCCTAGATCCTATTATGCTTCCTTCAAATATGCCTTCCAAATATATCTTCTTTCAAGTGAGATCAACAACCTTCTTGTAATTTTCCTTTGATGTAGTCTTGATCTTATTCAATTTAGAAACCCTCATTCTATATTAATTAGTCTTCTATTAATGAGTTTTTAACTAGATCCTTCAAGAGACAATCCTTCTTGAAGTCTTCTTGATCAAGCTTTCCTTGATAATTTCCCTTTTTCCTCCCCCTTGACAATTAACCTCTTCTAGTGTCCTTTGAGCTGCCTTATCTTGTTCACCTTAACTCGATACCATGTTGGAAAATTGAAAGTGGAAAAATTATTAATTCTTATTTTCATTAACCTAAATATTTTCTTGTGAACTTAATTAATCTTCTTTTCTATTCTTTAGTTATATATTTTCATCAAATAAATATCAAGAACAAAACAATAAAGGAGCTAGAAATTAGGCTCTTAGCCAAGGAAAATACCTCAAAGGGGGAAAACCCAGAAAAACTCTCCTCTTCTTATAGCATCTACTTCAATTGAGACACAAAGACCCAAATCCTACTAAGTTCTTTTCCAAGTACCAAGTCGTCCCATCCAACAAGCCCAAAAAACAAGATTCTTCATCATTCTTTCTTTTTGTATACCTTTTCTATTCTTTTTCGCTTCTCCCAAATATAGATCAAAATTTCTTCTTTGATAGATCGAACTTGTGGATGAGTGAGTGCTAAAATGAGGTCAAAGCTTGCTTCTTTATATAGCCTTTCTAGGGCGGGTCGAATTCCCTCTTTAGGGCGACTTGTAATCGCTAATGTCTGAATTGTACTTTTGTAGTTTCTATGACTCCCGAGACTAAAAGATTATTCTTTTTAGAATTACATTTTTCCCTGAAAGGGTCTTATAAACATGACATTGACTCCTTTGACTCATGACAATAAATCCTAAGACCTAACAAACCATATAAGCATGAAGACCATTCTTTTGCTAGAAAACCATCAATAAAGAACATGAAATACATGCCTTTAATAATAATAAATTTTTTTTTCTTCTCTTTTTGTTACATAGGTTACATATTGAAATGAGTACAAAAACAATTATGAAGACCGAAAACTAGTTACATTTGAACAATTCGATCCGAGGTGAGATAAAAGAGTTCACAACTCATGAACAAAGGAGAAATTTGAGAGGAAAATAAAGAGTTTTGTCTTGGGAATTTAGTGATAATTTATGTGTTTCTTTTTGGGATTCATCTGAATCAATGGTTATATTCAAAACGCCCTTTTCTCCTAGCCATGGTAGAAAATGCTTAAACTTGTTCATTTAATCCCACATCGCTTTTTTGCCTTCAACCTAGTATCCTCAATATTACATAATGACCAAAGTTCATTGAATGGATTAGCTTCCTTATTTTCATAGATACTTGATACAAATTTATCCCATTCATGAGGTAGTGCATTGAGCACAACAATGGTCATTTCCCTTTAAGACATTATTTCCCCTAAGTCTTGTATTTGGTCTCTTGTTTGTGACACCCTAATAAGATATTAGGATATCCCTTATTACTTTGATAGCTTCATCTTGTATAACTCTTTTCTCAAAGATATAACTTCTCTTGTAGTGCTTACTGAGAACAATTCTACCAAATGATCATAGATTTATTTTTAATTTTCCAAATTTTCCACATAAGGGATGAGGGAATCCTTGATTGATTCTATAAGGATTATTTGAGCCCTTATCTCCCCTTTCATATATTTTTATAGGGCTTGAGCTTCTTCTTGTGATGGTTTTAGCGATTGAACCTCTAACATGTCCAATAACTTCTTTTTTCTATGAGGATCAAACCTATCCCCTTCTTCCATGCAAGGAAATTTGATGACCCAACCATTTTGTTGCTCTCCTTGTAGAATGAAGTCATTTTGATAGTAGATTCAAACATATATATATATATATATATATATATATATATATATATAGGTACTTACTTTTCAAGTGAATATGCTTCTTTGATAATGATATCTTCAACTTGACTCCCTTGCTTGAATTTGATGATATTTGATCATGATTTCTTCCTTGAAGATGGCAATAATTCTTCTTTTTAGATATGCCTTTCTTCAAATATACTAGAGATGTGATCCTTGGATCACATTGATGTATTTGATGATGATGGAAACACTTCTTATTTCTTCCTTGGAATGTAGAAGTGAGGAATATGGAGACTTCAAGGTGCTTCAAGTGTGCAATCCTTCTTTATTTGAATGGAGGTAGGTTCCTTCTTGAAAATAGAGTCTTTGATGTCTTATTCTTGTTGTTGCTTCTAGATGGTGTGATCCTTGTGATGAGATGGGTAGTCCTCCTTGATGCTCCTCTTGATGCTACTTAGATCCTTTATTCAAGCTTCCTTTTCTTGTCTTGTCACCTTACACTCTGATACCATGTTGATAATTCTAGGGGCAACTAGATTAGGTGATTTCTCTTGCTTTGGTAACTACTTGTGATGTATTTTTACCTAACTTGATTAAATTATTCTTTCACTTGATTATAATTAGTGTTTATTATAATCAAACAAATACAAAACAATAAATAACAATGAGACAAGAGGAAATAATATATATGCTATCATCCAGGGCCAAAACCTCTCCTCTTGAGAGGAAAACCCACAAGAAATATTGTCTTCTTATAGAACCTCAAATGACAAAATTCCAAGACCTTGAACCTTGACCAAGACTCCTCCAAGACCAAGTCAAAATTTGTTTCTTCTAACAAAGTCAAACCAAATCAAAGTAGCATTCCCAAAATGGTCTTCCATATGTGACAATGACTCTTGTGTCTTGTTGACTCAAAGGACAAACCCTAGAAGCACTCAATGGGATGCTTGACCTATAAATGAAATAATCTTTAGCATGAAACCCATGCCTCAAGAATGATAATACTAATCTTATTTTTCTCTTTACATAAAATACATACAATCATGATTACATATTTCATTATGAAGACCAAACCTAGTTACATATTTAAACAAGTCCAATAGTTTTTCCAATATTAGGGTTTTTTCATTCTCAAACCTTGATTAGTGATAAGGTTTTGTAACTTCTATAATATTATTGAAAGTAGTTACTCCAACACGTGTGAGTGATGGGGGGCTAATGTGGAATCCACTCGTACCATGGTGGTCAATAAGGTAGGTGAATTCATGAGAGGTATAAATTCCATGTAGGATCTTCGGTTGAGGTTATTTTTGCATTGTAAAAAAGGGTATTAATGTGTAGAACAACCTCAAGGGGGTAGTTCTATGGTCACAAATATTTGACCCCAAATAGTGTCCTTTGACACCTTAAAATGGGTCTAGAAGTTTCCATACCTCAAATTTCCAAATGGGGACCTACTACTAAAATAGGCTTTGTAAGCCAACTACTCCAAAGATGTTTCCATGGCATAAAGTACCAATATAGTGACAAATTATATAATGATACATTCTAGATCAATATCATTACTTCAACCATCTTTGGGAGATTTGAACAAGCTTGCTTCTATGTTAGGGGAGATATTAGGGGGGATGTGAATTCATTTATGTAAATTTTAGAGGGTGATCATATGGTTTGACTATTGGATGGAGGGATAGGGTTTTATCTTGCTCTAACTATTAGTATTTTAATTTATGGTTGGAAGTATTTTTCCACTTCTAGGATTTGGATAAAAAAATGATTTTTTCTCAATATATATGGCCCTTGTGCCAACAAAGTCACTTATTGGGAGAGAATTTTTTATTACATGGGCCATGAGGAAACATAACATAAATTTGTGGGGTGATTTAGATTTTTCTATTGTTAGTGCTTAAATATGGTGTCCTTCATAAAAAAATGGATCATGTATTTGAATTTTTTCCGAAAGATATTATAGGAAATTGATATTTATGATGTAGATCCCATGAAGCTTAGACCTTCTTAGAGGAACAATTAGTGGGAGAAGGTATAATTTCAAAGATATTGGATAGATTGTTGTTTTCAAAGACATTAACTTGGATTATAAGGATATCGGATCACTTTCCTATATTTTTGGAAATTTCTCCATTGGGGAGAAAGCCTCAAAAAATCCATCTAAATTTAACTCCGATTGGTTGAAGGAAGGTGATTTTTGTGTTATTGGTGAAAGAAAAATGAGTTACACGTGATGGGACCTTCAATGTTTCAACTACCTTGTAGTTCAATGATAATTTGTAAAACATTAAGCAAAAGGGTCTTCACTAGGCCTACGAGAAGAAAATTAGGGATGAGAGGGAGATTGTTGATATAGAGGTAAAGTTAGAAAGCTTGTACAACAAAGAGATGGCATGTTATATCAATTTGGATTATAAGTGTAGGGTTATTCTCTTGGAGCAAAGGAAAAGGATGATATTGGTAGCCATAGAAGCGAGTTGGAGACTAAAAAGTAGATCAATCTGGGTAAAAAGGGGATGAGAACACCAAGTTCTTTCACCAATATGAAAATAATTGCAACAATATTAACGACATATGAAAGATTAATGAGAGTGATGGGAACATGGCTTCCAATTTTGAAGACATTGCAAGAATAAGAGTTGATCATTCTAATGAGATTCACGAGAGTAAGAGTAGGTTTACTATTGCATAAGTGGTTAAATTGGCTACTTTTTCTACCTAGATTTACAAATGAGGGGGAGAAAAGGAAAGATTGTTGGAGGAAGCTTCTCATTGAGAATTACAAACGATCTTACTTGTGAAATTCACTTAAATCACAACAAATGGAAATTTATTCTTCTAACGGATTAATTATGTAGTTTATTTGTTACGACAAATAATGAAAGAATCACACCGTAATTATTCACACGTAAAATTATGTTGCTGAAAATAAACTAGAACTAAGAAAATATATGTACACACATAATAAAAAATGACACCAATATTTTTGGACTAACATCCCTCGAAAAAAACCCGAAGGGAAAACCGATGCAAAAAATGAGGGTTTATTTTATTATTATGCATCAACAAAATACGAGTAAATAAATATGGATGCCCGATTGGAAATCTTGAGCCAAAATAATCCGGCCAAATAATTTTTGAGATAATATGTCTCACTCGAAAACCGATCATGCTCCAAAATATGGCTATGTCTCAGCCACTTGAATGCCCCCTGCGTTAGAATCGCATAAGCCTAGCGTAGGCTCTGCTCACACTATCCTGTGGAGCCGCTCGAAATATGTTTGTTTATGCTTGAATCTACCTCGGAGATGACTTTCTTAACCTCTTGGAAATTTTCATGGCCACTAGCACCTAAATTTACCTACTCTTCACTCGAATTGAACTACCCTCTTAAGCTTTTGTGACACCCCGCGTGACCTCATTGAGAAATAATGTGACTGTCCCTGCTATTGACTCTTCAACATTGGTACTTCACTGGAAATCACTTATGTTTCTCCTTAATAATTTTTTTCTTTGGCTCGATCCCGTCTTCTGTTGAATCACCGCGACTGAATAGCTTGATCCGCCTAAGGAACTCACTCTCCCCCCCGCTCGATGTTTCTTCAATGTGTCTATCTCCATCCCAATTGATCTCGCTCTTATAATATCTTGTTGGAGTAACAACAACCATGATTAAATAATAATCAATAGCTAAGATCATCTCAAAATCAATCTGTGTGAGTTTCTAGAACTTTCTCAAATTTTCTTGATTAATTCCTATTAATTAACCAATTTTCCTATATTAGACTTAGGAAAAATATAAATGATGGTTAATTAATTTAACTAAGGTGTTTCGTAATCTTATCTCATGAAACCTTTTACGGGTTTTGAAGGGCTCGTGTTTGTTAGCCTCTCTAACACAAATCGAGACTAAAACACCTATCCAATGCTACAAAACTAACAATCTCTTTTAGAGAGGAAGGTTTTGTCTCGTGTCTTCTCCATACTATCATACTTGACGTCGCTGATGTATGACAACTTTAATACAACTAGCTCTCACTTTCCATCTACCACTGGACATACTCTCATCATATGCTAACTCTATAGTTGAACCATCGTGCATCTGCACTGCTGACACTGTATTGGGCCTCTATGCACTACTTCCAATACTACCTACGGTACATCTGATCTCATGCCACTACTATTTTTGCAACTACTAGAAATGAGAACTAACCTACTTGCCTCTTAGAATCTGAAGTGTTGTTTTACATAGGGTTTCTCCCTCTGAAACTAGACCCCCTTTGAGTCTCGATCTCTCACTGGGAAATATCACTTTTCTTCTAGCAAAGACACTCTACTCCAACTCACAATCATGTCTTCATGCTGGCTGGAATGAATAGTTCTATTGTGGGAAAATATTAATCTTGTGTTAGGGAACCTTTTATGGTGGAAACTTTTCCTCCCACTTCTCATTGATGCTACTCGCTCTTCCTTCAGATCACCACCCAATACTAGCACACGATCTGTAGCCTTTGCAACACAGACTGGATGAATGCCTCTGGCTAGAGTTGTGCCTTGACCAATTCACACTTCCTCCCTTCCTTTCCTTCTCTAAAAAACTGGAAACCACTTCGGTTGAAACAGTGCCTTGCTTTCTACAACTAGATAATTCACATTTCCTATGTCACTGCAACTTGTTCAACAATTGTATCATGTGCACTGAATGCAACTAGCTTTGCAATTGTCATTTGAATTACTGACTATCCTTGCTGACACTAAACCTAGTACTATAATACTATGGGCCTCGTAGAAAAGGTGATGGCCTCACTGTAGCAACTGGAACCGATCTCACTGATCTCCTTACTGAATCTACATTAAACAGTACCCCTTCTAATATGTGGGAAAATAAAACTCCACCTCTTCCTAGATCTAGTGTCCCACTATATCCTTTCAGGCCTTTTCCCTAGATGGGACCCTTATTCTCTTTGCAACTTTAACTTACTCCAAAACTTGTATTCTAGCTAACTTGCACAACCTTTTTTGGAATGCTAAAAAAAATGTGAAACTCATAAGCCTTTTCCCTAGATGGGACCCTTATTCTCTTTGCAACTTTAACTTACTCCAAAACTTGTATTCTAGCTAACTTGCACAACCTTTTTTGGAATGCTAAAAAAAATGTGAAACTCATAATTGGAAACCGAAACTAGAAATATCCTTGTCAACCGAAACTAGAAATATCCTTGTCTTCCCTACTTATCCTCTCTTCTGCTACACCCACTTCCCTTAGGAAATGAGCATATCTGCTACTTCTTGCATCCATATGTCCTTCTATTGCACTCACATTTCATGATGCCTCAATTGGGAAACTCACTCAACCTTCCAGAAGTCCGTCTCTGAAATCTAGCACATGTACTACTACTTCCGAAGCTTTCACTAGCTATATGGGAAAATTGCTACGACCGCTTGCAAGTGGAAATCTCAGATTTTCTTCCTAGAAACTAGAAACTAGAAACTCACTGAGAAATTCTTGAAATCTCCCTATGTGATTTTTTCTTCCACTTGACACTAATCTGCTACTATGAAAACTATTGCAAAATCGAGTGTGCACATATCTTCTCAATGAACCGTCTGATATGCCTTCCAAGAATACTTTCTAGAAAGCACATTCCCTGCAAATACCTGGTTCTGAGGCTGATCGAATTTTCCTCCAAACCAGATCTGGAAATCAAACCCTCTACCTCTGTAATTCACACTTCATGGTGTCTTGTGTAGATCTGAGAGACTCTACCCATAACTCCCTTTGAAGTTGCAAAATTTCTCCTTCCCGTTATTGATCTTCTGATCTACTTCTTGTTCTGTCTTCAATCTCTTTGAAGCTCTATAACTGCTATTTCTTTCCAGATATGATTTTTCTGAGCCTAACGATTCGATTGCCTCGCATTTCTTTATGGGTGCTGATTCTTGATGTTCGTTGCTGGAATTAATTTCATGTTCCAAGCCTTTTTGTTTCAACCTCACATGTGTAAGCAACCAATGGAATTCTTTTTGCCCATTCGCAGGTTCTTCCAAGAGATTTTGCAATTTTTGATCCTCAAGGGTATCTAGTTTGATTCTAATATTCTTCAAATGGGTGAAATACACTCCAGAGTCTTCCATATTAGTGTTTTATAATGGAAGCCCCGAAGGATTTTAGCTTTACTGGCGAGGAAATTTGCGAGATTAGATATGAATTTTCCCTGGGGCGGAATAATGAGTGACTGTAGTAGGTTAGGATGGTATTACTTACCTTTTTCAATTGATATCCTTATCATCTCTACAATGTTTAAATATCGAGTGGGTGAGTGTTTAAATAGCGAGCAACTTAGGTCAAAGATATCCTATGGGATAGAGGACGTCCACATTATTTGGCGTGTCATGCCGACTTTATAACTTTTTATCTTTTATTTTTAATATTGAAATATTTTTATCATAAATTTTACTTAATTACATTATTTTGCGTGGAAATTTGGGGACTTCGTAACTTTTTTATCTTTTATTCTTAATATCAAAATAATTTTTTCATAATTTTTTATGAATTATTTAAGTAAATAATTAAATTTAAACTTTAAAATTTAATTTAATCTTTACAAAATATATATATATATATAATAACCATAAATTAAATATTGAAATTTATTTTAAAATAGTTATCTTCTTTCTCTTCTTTTAATTACATTGAAAGTGTTTTATAAAGAAAAATATCGCCTTCGCCCTTTGGTTGTCTATCCATGTCCAATTAGAAAAAGGAACCTATGCGAGTTTTTTTTAAAAAGTTTTTTCATCCATTTTTGTTTACATTATTTGTATCTGTGCATGACCAATTTGGCATGGGATTTGCAGCGTGAAGCAATGGCAAGGCGAGTGGATACACGAAGAATGCAATGGAGATACTATATCGCCAAAATATGTGTTCAATCAGTGTTTATACGACAACTACGATCCATTAGTAGTTGGAGGGATACCATGTTTGGACTTGATTCTAATTTCATATATCGTTGTTTTAAAGCATTGTCCCATATTTTTTTCATATGAAAAAAACCACTAGTATATATTAATGATAAAACCAATGCATATATGTTGATCATATGAGATCATCATAGTGTCTATACATCTGTATCAAAATACATAGATACATCATCTGAAACCAAGTTTGCATTCGTTTATTATAGCCATGCATATTAAAAAGTCAGAATTGTTTCTAATATCAGAAAGAGAACTTCAGGAGAATAACTAAACACTTTATCAAAACATAAAATGAATTTAAAGTTTGTAGGGACCTATAATGACACATCCAAAAAGAGCACACCTCATATGACTAATCTATCATTTTCATGGAGAATCTATGGTCCCCATTTCACAAATAGTCCCATCCAAATAGTGGCAACAATTTATGGTACCTTCTTCATCATTGAGACATGATTTAGATAGAGTGTCTACAATCGTATTAAATTCCCTGTAGACATGATGTATGCTGAAAAACTGGAAAATTCTGATGAGGGATTTAATATGAGTCATCCAGCCTTGGAGATCAAGAGGATCATATAATGTGAAGTCTTAAAATCCATCAATAAGAATCCTTGAATCCCCATATACATGCAAGGTCTCCAGGAATTTCTCTCTGGAAAACCAGAGGAGGCCCCATAATGCACATGTCTCTACTCTAGAGTTTGTGCCATTGCCAACAAACCAATGTAATTTTTAGTATTCCCTTTCATTGATCCTGAGCCAAGCCCCACATCCAAAACATGTGCACTTCCAGTCCCATCGAAGAAGCCAGCCTACATGTCGAGACATGAATGAACAAGTCTGACAGTAAGATATTTTGTGAACTCGGGATGAATATCCTATGTGTCCAACCAAGTGATAATTTTTGAGCATATGTGAAAGGTGTTGATATGGATCCCATCAAAAATGCATTTGTTCATGGCTTAACAAATTTCCCAAATAAAAAGCATGGGAAGGTAGCTATGAGAACCGTGAGTGGAAATCCACCATCGGATATATGCTTCCACATAATCAAATTGACTAAAATAAAACCTGCAATAAGAGAGAACCTGCATCTAATTTTTTTTGGAGATATCACAACACAAAAAGAGATGTGTGACAGACTCACCCACAATACCACAAAAGGATATCATCCTGGACCATGAAAACCCCTTCGAATGAGGTTATCCCATGTAAGAATCTTGTTGTGGCAAGTTAACAATGCGAATAATATGATCTTCAAAGGAATGTTCCACTTCCAAACGCTGAGAAACCAAGGGGAAATGATAGAGTTGACTAATTTTTCCATAATATACCTGTAGTTTTCTGCTACCTCAACGTAGCCCTTCTGTAGTATCCCGCTCCATATCAGCGAGTCAACCCTGTGATTCCATCAAAGTTCGACTTGCTTAATATCCAGGACAAATCCATCCCATTCCAGTATGTTGTCTTTGTGCGAATTAATCTCCCTCACCGATTTCCATATAGGATAGAACCCCTTCCAACTACCAATAACCTGTGCCAGATAGAACATGCCCCTGTGATGAAGTGCCTTAATGGTTGCAGCAGAAAGGTCCAAGTGTTGATTTTTAGTAGCTTGGGAGGTAATCCAAGCCATACGGTTTAGGGATTGGATGCCAAAGCTCCACAAGAGTCACTTGTGGGCTTGGATTCCAAGCTTGGGGTTTTGCACCAATCGTCTTTTGGGGCCTTTCCGTGGATCACTTTGGACATGTGATGGAATGAGATGATAGAGGGAAAAAATGAGAATCAAATGCTTTGAGAATTGTCGAATTCTGAGTTGTCCTTAGTGTATGAATTTTTGAAGCGAAAATATGGGTTTGCACAAGAATTGTTTAGTTCAGCCTAATGTTATTTAGGTTTGTGAAAACTGTTCAAGCCCTAAAGGTAACATTTTGGGAGCCCTCCTTATGTGTATATATAGGAGGTAATGTAGGATTTATTTCCTCATCCATTTTTGCAACACACACTTGAAGACAAGCTTGTGGAGGAGAGATAAAACTTTGTGGGAGCGGGAGCAAGAGAAGGCTAGGGAAATAGGGAAGATAAGGATTTTTTTTAGGGCCAATTAAGGAGACTGTGTTTCTGGAAGAAGGCCGAGTAGCCTTGCTCAGAAGGCTGAGTTAGGATACCTCTAACGTAGGTTTGTTGGGCATTGTTTGAGGGACATATGGTTGGTTTTATTATGGTCGTATGCTTCAGGAGGACTGTGTGTTGGGAAGCATGCCATAACACCACAATTAAAGTGTGCTTAGGGATAATTGAGGGCATATACATGCCCAAAAAAAAAACATAATATAGGAGTTGTCCCATGAAGGTGTGCCACTAGGGTTGAAGGTTGTTTGAAGACTGTTGATGAGGATTTTAGGGTTTTTTTTGTGTGACAAATTTCCCTAACCAGAACAATCAAAGGAAAAATACTACAACAGACTTGGAGCAACATTAGTAATGTGTGTTGGGTTAATGTTGTGACCAGTTTTGGATCAATTTGTATAACAGTCTGTGTGAGCCAATTTGGCGCCATGATTTGGTGATCAAGAGACTTCATTGGAGCAGATATTGTAGTGTAGTATTGGGTGCCATTGATCTGGCGGAGGGCAGTGTGTTGGCTACCCAAAGTAGCCCTATACAAGATATCTTGAAGTGACAAAGAAGAGATGAAGGTTGGGTGAATATTGGTGTCGAAAGTGCAACACTTTGATGGAAAAGAGTGATTGCTAGCTTGGCAGATTAGAGTTGGGGAAGTGGCCAACCTAGATAGCAGATTGGATCAACCCATGTACACCAAGCAGAAGTGACTTGCATCAGTGTTAGGTGGCAACCCTCCTGGATTCTCGATGTGTTTTCCTTTGAAGGACTAAGGGGAAGCTAGTGAGTTGTACCTAAGCGAAGGACTAGCAGGACAAGATACGACATCGAGTCTGCGCAACGCATTTTTCATTGTATCTTGTATACCATAGATTGCTATATTATTCAGATTGGTTTAATATAACGGATATTGTGTTGTACATTATTGTACAATTTTGTTAAAAATTGTTTATCTTGTGCATGTGTGATTTACTGCTCTATATTTCCTGTTTGGAAAAGTAGTTCTGGTTGAGATTCTTGGTTTGCTAGCATCAGTGATTTTAAGACTCTAACCTAGACCCAAGATCATGGAAATTAAAAATGGTATCAAAGTGTGTATGAGCTACTTTGGAAGTCAGTGAATTAGATTTGTGTGCAACAAAGTACATCGTGAGAAGGAGGTGGCCACATTGTAAGTGAAGGGATCACTATAATGTCGAAGTTACAGGTAGGTCTTTGGTATGAGGCTAGGTTGGAGGGGTTGTCCAACTATAGTCCTTGGAAGGAAAGGATCAGGTTGGTTTTGCAGGTGAACAGGATCTAGGTTGTTGCCAAGAAAGCCACCAAGAATCCAACTGATCCTAAGGAGCTAGAAATATATGAATATTTGGATACGAAGGCGAGATTGATCATCCTAGATGGTGTGAAGGGTGCCCTAATACTATATTTTCCCGTGAAGAACACTGCACATGAGACATGGAAGGGTCTTCAGAATTCGTTCCAGAATAAGAATGAGAATCAGGTCACTGGTATTGGAGCATAAGTTAAAGTCCACAAAGATGATAAAGGGTGAAGGAGTGAATTTGTATCTGGCAAGATTGTCTTAGGTCAAAGACGAGCTTGTTGTCTGCGGTGTGAAAATTTCAGATGGAGATATGGTGAGGATTTCCTTGAAAGGGTTCACAGAGGAATGGAAGCCCTTAATCAAAGAGATCGTTGCCAAAGATAAATTGATAGACTGGAATAGGTTGTGGGACAAATTCATTTAGGAAGAGTTACGAGATGAGGATCTTCATCCAACGGAGAGGGCAGATGAGGATGTGGCACTTGTAGCACGAATGAAGGGTAAGTAGAAGAAGGACTTGAGTACAGTCAAGTGTTTGAACTGTGGTAAAATGGACCATTTTTTGTGGAGATATACAATGAATAATAAGGGAGATGATGAGAAGAGGAAAGGGAAGAAGGCCGCCAGTGTTGCCATTTTTCAGCCGAGATAGATGATCTCGCCAGGAAATTGGAGGGGGAGGACTTTGCTATGATCTCTCATTTATAGCAAGATACTCTCAATGAGGATGGATGGTACGTGGGCAGTGGCGCAACAAAGAATATGACAGGGTCACAAGAGGATTTTGAGGCTCTAGCTGAATGGGACTCGAAGTTGCACATGGCATTGGGTGACAAGGGTCAATTGGAGATCCGAAGATCGAGAGTTGTGCCATTTAAGATGGATACATGAAGCGTGATGCAGGTCTAGGATGTACTGTTTTTACTATGACTCAAATATAGTGTGATTTATGTCTCGATGATCGAGAATAATAGGTTTAAGGTCTTGTTCCAGGATGGGAAGGCAAGAATCAAGCCTAGAGGCTCTAGTTCCACTAATATCATGCTTGGAGTTAGAGAGCATGGTCTATATAGGCTGACTAGTAAGCCTATGGATCATGAGAAGCAGGTGTAGGTTCCAGAGAAGAAAATGTAGTGCAAAATTCAGAGGGGCAGGTATAGGTTCCAACGTAGAAGGTCCAGATTCTAGAGACTCAGAGGGAGTCGAGTTCCAGCGGGAGCTTGCAGGTTCAGAGGGAGACTTTACAACCCAAGAAGAGTGCGCGGTTAGTGGGGAGAAAGGGTGATCCTGAAACTGCCAATAAGGAATCATGGAGAGATTGGAAAGCAATACATAAGAAGAAGAAGAAGAAGAAGCAATATGCTTCTAACAATGACAGTGACAGTTCCAAGAGAGGCGTAGTTCATAGAACAGGGATTGCTGCAATTGTGAGTGCCAAGAGTTGGGAAAGTGTTGCAAGTAGTGATGATGATTATGAGTTACTTCCTAGTCTTGGAAGTACCTCCCTTGCTAATATGGAGTTTTGATTTTTTAGTAGCTTGGGAGGTACTCCAATACCTAGGGTTCAGGGATTGGAGAGAAAAACACCACAAGATTCACTTGTGGGCTTGGAACCCAAGCTTGGGGTTTTGCACCAATCATGTTTTGGCAAATTTCCATGGAGCAATTTAGACATGTGATGGCATGAGATGAGAGACGACAGAAAGGATAATCCAACACTTCGAGAATTGTCGAATTCCAAGTTTTACTTAGTGAGTTATAAATTTTTGAAGTGAAAATGTGGGTTTGCACAAGAATTGTCTAGGTCGGCCTAATGCTATTTAGGCTTGTGACAACTTTTCAATCCCTAAAGTTGACATCTTGGGAGCCCTCCTTATGTACACATATAAGAGGTGATGGAGGAATTATTTCCTCATCCATTTGTGCAACACACACTTGAAGATAAGCTTGTGGAGGAGAGAGAAATATTCATGGAAGCCACAACAAGAGAAGGTTAGGGCAGTGAGGAAAATAAGGATTGTTTTCAGGGCCAATTAAGGAGACCAAGCCGCTAGAAGAAGGCCGAGTAGCCTTTCTACGAAGGTTGAGTTAGGAGACCTATAACGTGAGTCTGTTGGGCACTGTTTGAGGGACATATGAATAGTTTTATGCTGGTCGTATGCTTCAGTTGGAATGTGTGTTAGGTTGCAGACCATAGCACCACAATTAAAGTGTGCGTAGGGCTAATTGAGGGCTTATACATGCCTAAAAAAACAACATAATAAAGGAGTTTTGGGTTTGAAGGATGTTGAAGACTGTTGGTGAGGATTTTAGGGTTTTTGTAGTGTTACGAATTTCCCTAACCAAAACAGTCAAAGGTAACAAACTACAATAAACTTGGAGAAAAATTAGTAACATGTGTTGGGTCAATGTCATAACCAGTTTTGACAGAGTTTATCTTCCTACTAAGGTCATCCATTACTAGAATGAATAGTAAATGGGATAGGGAGAATCCCTATCTGAGACCCATCCCGACCCAAAAATAATCAAATGGGAAACCATTAATGAGCACCACAAACCATGATCTAATCACACAAGCCATGATCCACTCCACATTGTGTATATTTAGACTAATCTTTTGGAGCACCATCTTGAGGAAAGACCTGTCCACGCAGTCATATGCCTTATGAAGGTCTATTTTCATAACCAACACCTCTTTATTTCTTGAATGTATGGCGTGGATACATTCTTGAGCAACGAAAATGGCATCATAGATGGGCCTGTCATGTAGAAAACCTAATTTCTCTATGGAAATGTGAATCGATAGAATGCCATTTACACATTCTATAATAGTTTTGGATATTATTTTATATATGATATTGCATAACAAAATCAGCCTGAAATCAAAAAATGTATAAGGCTTTGATCGTTTCGGTATGAGAGTGATGAAAGTCGAATTAATGGAACCAAAAATGCGCCTTGTGATTCAAGATTCCTCAAAAATCTCCAACAGTTTGGGACCCATGAGCTCAAAGAAATGAAAAAAAAATTCTACTGTCTAACCATCTGGACCTGGCCACTTGTCCTTGGTAAAGGATTTCAGAACCAATTGAAATTCATCCATAGTCACGAATCGGTAGAGGGAATCATTAGTATCCTACTAAAAGTTAATGAGGTATTCCTCCACCCCCTAGAGTTGGTCCACAATATTAACCTCTACACGAGCCTTGAATAACTTCTGGAAGTAGTGTATAACCTCTATCTGGATCTCCCGCATGGAATGTACCACATTCCTATCCACCCCTTGGATTTTCCAGATAGCATTTTGGTTCTTCTTGTGGTAGGAATATTTATAGAAGAACTTAATATTCCAATCCCCCTCTCTGATCCATACATCACGACTCTTTAATCTCAAAGTTGACTCTTATATTTGTAGTATGTGCCTCTTCATCTGTTCCAGTTCCTTTAACTGATTCAAAATATACTCAGTGGGTAGATAATGTGAAAGTGAGTCCACAATCCTCCTGATTTCCTCAATCAGGTCCTTTAGTTCTTTGTACATTTTATCTTTTTTGTGTCACTCGTATGTACGGACTTGGATCTTTAAGGAAGTAAATTTTTTGGAAATCTTGTCCATAGCATACGTACCTGAGGGTATCACATATGATTTCTAGACAATCATAACCAATTTATTGAAATCCTCATCCTCGAGCCATACTCTGTTAAATTTGAATGGTATAACCCTGTAGATCGATTCCATGTGACATTGCAAGATAATCAAACAATGATCAGATATGAAGACCTGTTCTATCCAGGATCTGAAGATCCCCAAAGAGTCCATCATATTTTCATGAATCAAGAATCTATCGAGTTGCTTGCCAATGTACTCCTCCCCAGTTCTACCATTGCGTCAAGTTTGCACAATGGGAACCGACCTGATATCAATCAGAAAATAAGCATAAAAAAGGGATGACAACTAGTTTTCCAGAGGGTGATTTTTGCATCGGGGACCCCAAGATTCCTCCCGAGAGAATGTAACATTATAATCTCCAACTATAATCAAAGAAATAATCTTCAAAATATCATACAATTCAACACGATCCTAGAAGGATCACCTCTCTTTATAGGGGGCATATAAATTCCAGATGTGGATCTTAACACCCAAACCAAAGAAATGTCATTTTTCATTATCCAAAAGAAACTGTCACTAGGATGGAATACCATCAAAATTAGTTCCATGTGGGTTCTCCAGCGCACCGAAAGGTTTGTGGTGTCGCCACGGGAAATTTTTCAAGAGGTGACCCGTGTGGTGACAAAGGATGCACCTGAAAGGGATGCCCTAGTAATTCAGCCTTTACCTGGTCTGAATCAATTCCCAAGCTAGGTCAATACAGTCTGGGAGCCCCCTAGAAAAATTTACCTCGACCAATATCCAAGAAACCCTCTTGTCTCGAGCACCTAATGTGTAGGGATCCATGGATGGCATGTGTCACATTAACCATGGTTATTATTTTTACTTTTATTACATGGAATTTTCACCAGGGTTGTTACACCGTAGATGTTTGTCCTTCAAATTTTTTATGAATGCACTGGGAAAAAACATCCATAGCTGTGTAACAACCCTGGTGAAAATTTTCCCAGTCCCGAGCACCTAGTTTGCCAGAGGGATCAGGATGAGACACACCATCCATGGATAATTGTGAAGGGTGTGTTCCCTCTCAACATCCAACGTGGCACAAATGAAGGCCTCCTATAAGGTGATGTCCCCGTCCAACATGTCAAGAGATGGATCCATCATCTGAGGAGCATTAAAAAAATGTTAAAAAATTAGAATGACAGTGCCCCTTCACCACAAAACCTGTAATCACATAATTTTTCTAGCAAAGAGATGTCAAAGGTAGTAATCCCCACAGAGGCAGTCAATCCACAAAGCAATCCAATTTTGATCCTTACAAAACCATACCCCTAGGGATCCAGAAGATTTACCCCAAACGATGTAGTAATAAAAACGAGGCATAAGTGCTCAAATTGAGTCAAGAGAGGTGAATGTGGAGTTGGAACACTGCACCCACTTCACCAAGAGAGTGAGGACATAGAATTAGTCTAATGTTGGTTAATATGGATTCTTCACTTCCATAACATGTTATCTTTCATCCAAGCTCATATTTTTTTTTCTCAGATTCTCATCTATGTAGGTTTAGAATCTAGATAGCTTTTTTAATCTACAGACAACACTAATAGTTAGAATCCAGATTAGCCACCATGGACTTAGTCATGGCTTACTACTTTTTCATTCATCTTGTTACTTTATATAATACGAGTACGAGCACACAAATTCCCTATCGGTTGATCTCCTCTCACTCTCCCTATTGGTCGAGTGCATAGTATCACTCCTTAGCCCAATCGCCGACCAAAGGAGATTGAAAACTATAACTCCAATATCTTTTTTTATTTTGAGCATACAACAATGTTATCTTATTGAAACACAACATGCACTATAACTATAAGAAGATATTTGATTCATTGAGGGTCACATGTAGGCTAGTACAAAAGACTCTACAATGGAGTCTTTGGCTAGGGGAAGGGGTAGGACAGATCCAGTCGGCATACACAAGAGGCAATTACACAATAAGAGAATATAGTGATAAGATAAAGTGATATTCAATGAATAAGATACAATATTTTTTATCCAATACATAATGGTTAATATTTTCTCTCTTATCATAAATAATCTTACCAAAATCCAAATTTCCCACATCCAAATATTTCCATTGAAGCTCTGATTACATTGTTTATGTTTTTTATTTTTTATTTAATCTTTAAAAATGGAATAAACTACTAAAAGATTGAACTCTTTGAAGGTAATTTTGACATTCAGTTTTATATGGATGGTATATTTCTCAAAAAATATAGGATCACAATGACTTGAAATAAGTAAAATTTTTAGATTTCTGAATATTCCAAAATCTATTATGATTATGTAAAATTTATTGGGCAGAGAGGGGCTCTACAGTTTGATATAGGGTACATATGTATATGTAATGTAATGTAAAATTTATTGGGCCGAGAGGCCCTCTACAACTTGATATAGGGTACGTGTGAAGATGTAATGTGACAAATGTAATGTAAATATTTAAGTAATGTAAGTATAAGGCACTTATGTATATTTGAGAAATTTAATGTAAGTATAAGGCACTTATGTAAGAGGTATGGTAAATAAAAAATAAAACCTCTTTTTTATACTTAATCCAGAGGTATGGTTACTCCAACGTATGTGTAGATTAATAGGTATTATTTTTTTTTGATCAATTTATAGTTTTTTTTAATTACTGATCTAAGATCTAAGAGGTACTCAACAAAATAATGTTATAGTGGTGTAAATGTTTGTAAATATTTACACGTCGTCTCAATTAAAAAATAGCAAAAATTTAAAACTAATATAAATTGGAGTATGAGAGAAATGGTGTAGTGTCCTTAAATGACTATAAATTTTTAATGTTACCTATAGTAATAATAAAAAGATCAAAATATTAGATATCATTTTTGGGATTTTGAAATGAATCACATAGAGTCCCGGTGAGGTCACCCATCCCATAATCAAGCCAAATCCCTAACAATTATTTAGATAAATAAAATCAAAATATACATATCACATTAAAACATATAACATATAAGTATTAGCCATAAATTAAGATCAATTTTACCATATAAATTAAAATAATAATTAGGTGACTATATTTAAATTTAATTATTAAACACTTGATTCTTAACAATTGATATTCATCTTCACTTTACCATGGATATTATTAACATTAAATAATCTTTCTTACAATACCATGGTGAATACCATGACTTATCAATACCACATGCCAAAAGACAATCTTTAAAGAAAATTATTAATAAGTTTTGGAGAAAATGAGCTTTATGGCTCCTAGATCTTGGAGTATAGGGTTTCCCTAACTGCGGCATCAGGGAAATCTCAGATTTGATATGCAGAATGTTGTAGTAGCACTCCGATCTTGGACTCCATTTTGTGATTAGTTTTGGATGAAAGAGATATCATATATGATCATGAGATCATTTTTTCTCTACTCATTATGGAGGAGGTGGTTGATTTCAATGCCCTATTGCAGGCACGAAAACCATAGGGGCCTTCTCCCCCAAAACATTTGTGAAGAAAGTAGCTAAGAATCCAGATATGGAACTCTGTCCATCAGATTCATGCAAGAGAGCCTTAGCCCTCTCAGAAAAGAATTAGTTGGCATGTTTATGGACTTATGGATTCATCTTCCTTACCTCCCTTTCCATATATTGGGACTTGACACACTAAAATAGATTGGAAATAAGATGGGTTGAAATAAGATTGGAGACCATTTTTCTTGTTCTCGCATTTGTTGTTATGGTGTGAAGCCTGATTATATTCCTGATTCAAAGATCTTTGTTTCAGCTAGAAGATGGACAACTGCAGCTGGAAAATATACACACTAGCCAAAATCATGCAGATATGTTAACAAAAGTTGTAACCAAGGAGAAACTCAAATTCTGCTCAGTTTCAATTGGTCTTCAAGTATGGTGATGAAGATGAAAAACAACCACGTCCAAAGTGACATAATTTTCCAACAAATGAAATAGCAGTGGAGTTGCTACAATTAGTCTGCAAGTCGAAGATTGTTGGGGTGTGGAGAATGATTAATATTTCTGATTCAAAGATCTTTGTTTCAACTGTATTTATACCCGGGGTGTGAAGCATGTTTAATATTTCTGATTCAAATATTTTTGTTTCGACTGTATTTATACCCAGGAAGATTGTAGACCCCTTGTAAAATATTGTAATTTCATAGTTAATCTAGGTTGTTCATTAAGCAAATGATCTAACTGTAGAAGTTATGCTTAATTTAGGGTTTTTTGGCTTGAAGACAACCCATCGGTTTATATGAGGGAATTGTATTGTGGTTGTGTATTATGTGTATTATCAGCAAGAAAGAGATAGCATATTGTGTGGGAGAGAAGAAGAAATTATAACATATTTGCTCTAGGTTGTATCTCTTCATTTTGTTGGATAATATAAAAGGAAGGATCGATTGTTTCTCCATGGAAGTATCCAAAATTGGGTGAACCGCATATATCCGCATGATTGTTTCTCTTGTTTTATCTGTTTTTTGTGATTGTGTTTTTAGATATTTTATGTCTTCCATTGCTCTATAAATCTATCGGGTTACCAGAGGCCCTAAAAATAAATTTAGGGGAATGGAGCTATATTCAAGAATTGTACTATGATAAAATTCCCTTCAAATGCATCATTTAATAGTAAATATACATATTTATTATATTTAATTAAAATCATTAAAAAACATTCATAAGATCAGTCTTACCATGCTCCCTCAATTTCAATTAGTATGAAGAAGATGTAAAAATATTTCACTTTCACCCTCAAAGTCATGAATAAACTATTTCAATATTCGTGTTTCTCTTATAGAAAAAGCAAAAATAAAAAAATAAATTATTCTGCCAAAAAAATGTTGTAATGTCATGTTTAACATTTTGACTTGGTCAAAATAAAATAAAATAATTATGATTATGATTATAACTATAATAACTATAATTATAATTATAATTACCAACAAAACATTTTGATATCTCTCAATGTTTGAGAACTAGGTATGGGAATAGATGAAGTACCTCTCTGCATTGTAAAACCTATAAATAAGATTAACCAGTGAAAGCCATGAAAATACCTGAGATTGTTGGCATAGTAGACTAAAGAGAAAAGAGGAAAACCCTAATTCCCTTAGGGTTAGTGACAGAATCACCAAAAGAGATGTGTGACAGAATCATCTAAATTTTTTTGGAGATATCACAACACAAAAAGAGATGTGTGACAGAATCACCCATAATACCACAAAAGGATATCATCCTAGACCATGAAAACCCCTTCTGATGAGGTTATCCCATGTAAGAATCTTGTTGTGGCAAGTTAACAATGCGAATAATATGACCTTCAAAGGAATGTTCCACTTCCAAACGCTGAGAAACCAAGGGGAAATGATAGAGTTGACTAATTTTTCCATAATATACCTGTAGTTTTCTGCTACCTCAACGTAGCCCTTCTGCAGTACCCTGCTCCATATCAGCGAGTCAACCCTGTGATTCTTGCAAAGTTTGACCTGCTTAAGATCCAGGACAAATCCATCCCATTCCAGTATGTTGTCTTTGTGCGAATTCATCTCCCTCACCGGTTTCCATATAGGATAGATCCCGTTCCAACTACCAATAACCCGTGCCAGATAGAACATGCCCCTGTGATGAAGTGCCTCAATGGTTGCAGCAGAAAGGTCCGAGTGTTGATTTTTAGTAGCTTGGGAGGTACTCCAAGCCATACGGTTTAGGGATTGGATGCCAAATCTCCACAAGAGTCACTTGTGGGCTTGGATTCCAAGCTTGGGGTTTTGCACCAATCGTCTTTTGGGGCCTTTCTGTGGATCACTTTAGACATGTGATGGAATGAGATGATAGAGGGAAAAAATGAGAATCAAACGCTTTGAGAATCGTCGAATTCTGAGTTGTCCTTAATGTATGAATTTTTGAAGCGAAAATATGGGTTTGCATAAGAATTGTTTAGTTCAGCCTATTGTTATTTAGGTTTGTGAAAACTTTTCAAGCCCTAAAGGTGACATTTTGGGAGCCCTCCTTATGTGTATATATAGGAGGTAATGTAGGACTTATTTCCTCATCCATTTTTGCAACACACACTTGAAGACAAGCTTGTGGAGGAGAGATAAAACTTTGTGGAAGCAAGAGCAAGAGAAGGTTAGGGAAATAGGGAAGATAAGGATTGTTTTCAGGGCCAATTAAGGAGACCGTGCTGCTGGAAGAAGGTCGAGTAGCCTTGCTCGGAAGGCCGAGTTAGGATACCTCTAACGTAGGTATGTTGGGCACTGTTTGAGGGACATATGACTGGTTTTATGATGGTCATATGCTTCAGGAGGATTGTGTGTTGGGCAGCAAGCCATAACACCACAATTAAAGTGTGCGTAGGGATAATTGAGGGCATATACATGCCCAAAAAAAAGAACATAATAAAGGATTTTTCACATGAAGGTGTGCCACTAGGGTTGAAGATTGTTTGAAGACTGTTGGTGAGGATTTTAGGGTTGTTGTTGTGTGAAAAATTTCCCTAACCAGAACAATCAAAGGAAAAATACTACAATATACTTGGAGCAACATTAGTAATGTGTGTTGGGTCAATGTTGTGACCAGTTTTGGATCAGTTTGTATAACATCCTGTGTGAGCCAATTTGGTGCCATGATTCGGTGATCAAGAGACTTCATTGAAGCATATATTGTAGTGTAGTATTGGGTGCCATTGATCTGGTGGAGGGCAGTGTGTTAGCTACCAAAAGTAGCCCTATACAAGATATCTTGAAGTGAAAAAGAAGAGATGAAGGTTGGGTGAATATTGGTGTCGAAAGTGCAACACTTTGATGGAAAAGAGTGATTGCTAGCTTGGCAGATTAGAGTTGGGGAAGTGGCCAACCTAGATAGAATATTGGATCAACCCATGTACACCAAGCAGAAGTGACTTGCATCAGTGTTAGGTGGCAACCCTCCTGGAGTCTCGATGTGTTTTCCTTTGAAGGACTAAGGGGAAGCTAGTGAGTAGTACCTAAGCGAAGGACCAACAGGACAAGATACGACATCGAGTTTGCGCAACACGTTTTTCATTGTATCTTGTATAACATAGATTGCTATATTATTCAGATTGGTTTAATATAACGAATATTGTGTTTTACATTATTGTACAATTTTTTTAAAAATTGTTTATCTTGTGCATGTGTGATTTACTGCTTTATATTTCCTGTTTGGAAAAGTAGTTCTGGTTGAGATTCTTGGTTTGCTAGCATCAGTGATTTTAAGAATATAACCTAGACCCAAGATCGTGGAAATTCAAAATGGTATCAAAATGTGTATGAGCTACTTTGGAAGTCAGTGAATTAGATTTGTGCGCAACAAAGTACATCGTGAGAAGGAGGTGGCCACATTGTAAGTGAAGGGATCACTACAATGTCGAAGTTACAGGTAGGTCTCTGGTATGAGGCCAGGTTGGAGGGGTTGTCCAACTATAGTCCTTGGAAGGAAAGGATCAGGTTGGTTTTGCAGGTGAACAGGATCTAGGTTGTTGCCAAGAAAGCCACCAAGAATCCAACCGATCCTAAGGAGCTAGAAATATATGAATATTTGGATACGAAGGCAAGATTGATCATCTTAGATGGTGTGAAGGGTGCCTAATACTTTATTTTCCCGTGAAGAACACTGCACATGAGACGTGGAAGGGTCTTCAGAATTCGTTCCAGAATAAGAATGAGAATCAGGTCACTGGTATTGGAGCATAAGTTAAATTCCACAAAGATGATAAAGGGTGAAGGAGTGACTTTGTATCTGACGAGATTGTCTTAGGTCAAAGATTGGCTTGTTGTCTTCGGTGTGAAAATTTCAGATGGAGATATGGTGAGGATTGCCTTGAAAGGGTTCACAGAGGAATGGAAGCCCTTCATCAAAGAGATCGTTTCCAAAGATAAATTGATAGACTGGAATAGGTTGTGGGGAAAATTCATTCAGGAAGAGTTACGAGACGAGGATCTTCATCCAACAGAGAGGGCAGATGAGGGCGTGGCACTTGTAGCATGAATGAAGGGTAAGCAGAAGAAGGACTTGAGTACAGTCAAGTGTTTGAATTGTGGTAAAATGGACCATTTTTTGTGGAGATATACAATGAAGAATAAGGGAGATGATGAGAAGAGGAAAGGGAAGCAGGCCGCCAGTGTTTCCATTTTTTAGCCGAGATAGATGATCTCGCTAGGAAATTGGAGGGGGGTGACTTTGCTATGATCTGTCATTTCTAGCAAGGTACTCTTAATGAGGATGGATGGTACATGGGCAGTGGCGCAACAAAGAATATGACAGGGTCACAAGAGGCTTTTGAGACTCTAGCTAAATGGGACTCGAAGTTGCACATGGCATTGGGCGACAAGGGTCAGTAGGAGATCCGAAGATCGAGATTTTTGCCATTCAGGATGGATACATGAAGCGTGATGCAAGTCTAGGATGTACTGTTTTTACCAGGACTCAAATATAGTGTGATTTATGTCTCAATGATTGAGAATAATGGGTTTAAGGTCTTGTTCCAAGATGGGAAGGCAAGAATTAGGCCTAGAGGCTCTGGTTCCATTGATATCATGCTTGGAGTTAGAGAGCATGGTCTATATAGGCTGACTAGTAAGCCTATGGATCATGAGAAGCAGGTGCAGGTTCTAGAGAAGAAAACGTAGTGCAAGCTTTAGAGGGGCAGGTACAGGTTCCAACATAGAAGGTCCAGATTCTAGAGACTCAGAGGGATTCGAGTTCCAGTGGGAGCTTGCAGGTTTAGAGGGAGACTTTGCAACCCAAGAAGAGTGCACAGTTAGTGGGGAGAAAGGGTGATCTTGAAACTGCCAATAAGGAATCATGGAGAGATTGGAAAGAAATACAGAAGAAGAAGAAGAAGAAGAAGCAATATGCTTCTAACAATGATAGTGACAGTTCCGAGAGAGGCGTAGTTCATAGAACAAGGATTGCTGCAATTGTGAGTGCCAAGAGTTGGGAAAGTGTTGCAAGTAGTGATGATGATTATGAGTTACTTCCTAGCCTTGGAAGTACCTCCCTTGCTAATATGAAGTTTTGATTTTTTAGTAGCTTGGGAGGTACTCCAATACCTAGGGTTCAGGGATTGGAGAGAAAAACACCACAAGATTCACTTGTGGGCTTGGAACCCAAGCTTAGGGTTTTGCACCAATCATGTTTTGGCGAATTTCCATGGAGCAATTTAGACATGTGATGGCATGAGATGAGAGAGGGCAGAAAGGATAATCCAACACTTCGAGAATTGTCGAATTCCAAGTTTTACTTAGTGAGTTAAAAATTTTTGAAGTGAAAATATAGGTTTTCACAAGAATTGTCTAGGTCGGCCTAATGCTATTTAGGCTTGTGACAACTTTTCAAGTCCTAAAGCTGACATCTTGGGAGCCCTCTTTATGTACACATATAGGAGATGATGGAGGAACTATTTCCTCATCCATTTGTGCAACACACACTTGAAGATAAGCTTGTGGAGGAGAGATAAATATTCATGGAAGCTGCAACAAGAGAAGGTTAGGGCAGTGAGAAAAATAAGGACTGTTTTCAGGGCCAATTAAGGAGACCGAGCTACTAGAAGAAGGCCGAGTAGCCTTTCTAGGAAGGTTGAGTTAGGAGACCTATAACGTGAGTCTGTTAGGCACTGTTTGAAGGACATATGACTAGTTTTATGCTGTTCATATGCTTCAGGAGGAATGTGTGTTAGGTTGCAGACCATAGCACCATAATTAAAGTGTGTGTAGGGCTAATTGAGGGCTTATACATGCCTAAAACAACAACATAATAAAGGAGTTTTGGGGTTGAAGGATGTTGAAGACTGTTGGTGAGGATTTTAGGGTTTTTGTAGTGTTACAAATTTCCCTAACCAAAATAGTCAAAGGTAATGAACTACAATAGACTTGGAGAAAAATTAGTAATGTATGTTGGGTCAATGTCGTAACCAGTTTTGACAGAGTTTATCTTCCTACTAAGGTCATCCATTACTAGAATGAATAGTAAATGGGATAGGGAGAATCCCTATCTGAGACCCATCCCGACCCAAAAATAATCAAATGGGAAACCATTAATGAGCACCACAAACCATGATCTAATCACACAAGCCATGATCCACTCCATATTGTGTATATTTAGACTAATCTTTTGGAGCACCATCTTGAGGAAACACCTATCCACGCAGTCATATGCCTTATGAAGGTCTATTTTCATAACCAACACCTCTTTATTTCTTGAATGTATGATGTGGATACATTATTGAGCAACGGAAATGGCATCATAGATGGGCCTGTCATGTAGAAAACCCAATTTCTCTATGGAAATGTGAATCGATAGAATGCCATTTACACATTCTGCAATAGTTTTGGATATGATTTTATATATGATATTGCATAAAAAAATCAGCCTGAAATCAAAAAATGTATAAGGCTTTGATCTTTTCGGTATGAGAGTGATGAAAGTCGAATTAATGGAACCAAAAATGCGCCTTGTGATTCAAGATTCATTAACAATCTCCAATAGTTTGGGACCCATGAGCTCAAAGAAATGAAAAAAAAATTCTATCGTCTAACCATCTGGACCTGGCCACTTGTCCTTGGTAAAGGATTTCAGAACCAATTGTAATTCATCCATACTCACGAGTCAGTAGAGGGAATCATTAGTATCCTACTAAAAGTTAATGAGGTATTTCTCCACCCCCTAGAGTTGGTCTACAATATTAACCTCTACACGAGCCTTGAATAACTTCTAGAAGTAGTGTATAACCTCTATCTGGATCTCCCGCATGGAATGTACCACGTTCTTGTTTGCCCCTTGGATTTTCCAGATAGCATTTTGGTTCTTCTTGTGGTAGGCATATTTATAGAAGAACTTAATATTCCAATCCCCCTCTCTGATCCATATATCACGACTCTTTAATCTCAAAGTTGACTCTTATATTTGTAGTATGTGCCTCTTCATTTGTTCCAGTTCCTTTAACCGATTCAAAATATACTTAGTGGGTAGATAATGTGAAAGTGAGTCCACAATCCTCCTGATTTCCTCAATTAGGTCCTTTAGTTCTTTGTACATTTTATCTTTTTTGTGTCACTCGCATGTGCGGACTTGGATCTTTAAGGAGGTAAATTTTTTTGAAATCTTTTCCATAGCATATGTACCTGAGGGTATCACATATGATTTCTAGACAATCATAACCAGTTTATTGAAATCCTCATCCTCGAGCCATACTCTGTTAAATTTGAATGGTATACCCCTGTAGATCGGTTTCATGTGACATTGCAGGATAATCAAACAATGATCAGATATGAAGACCTGTTCTATCCAGGATCTGAAGCTCCCCAAAGAGTCCATCATATTTTCATGAATCAAGAATCTATCGAGTTGCTTGCCAATGTACTCCTCCCCAGTTCTACCATTGCGTCAAGTCTGCACAATGGGAGCCTGTTAGGTCCCTATATCACTAGTATAGTCCCTTATTATTGTTAGTGTAAACCCCTTATTGTTATTATTGTACCCTTGTAACCCCCATTTTTTTATTATTGTGCCCTTAAATTATTATTGTTAGGTCGGCTAGGATTACATTGTGGCCCACTAGGATTACATTATGGCCCCATGGACTCCTATATATAGAAAGGAGGTTTTGTAAATTGTATCATCCAATAATTGTTCATTCATGTAATCTATTGGAGGTTTCCCCCTCGAGGTGGCTTATTTCTAAGGCGTTGATATCTCTTTTCTTCTCTTTTTGGAGCTGGTTTCCCAACATTTGGTATCAGAGCTGGTTTCAATAACTCTCTCTCTGAGCATCGGATTGGAGTGCCGTAAAAAGTGGTCACAAGTAAATGGACTATAGTTTCTTGGCTATCAATTTCAGAGGCGAAGGATGAAACAGTGACACGTGGCAATTCATACAAGTTGGCTATACTGAACCAGTCCATAATTAGGTCATTGTGGGAGATTGGACATAACTTTGTCTTGGAGAATCCAAATCAAGTAAGACCCGTGGCATTCAAAAGAGAATTCAGAGGGCTACTTCAGTGCTGAATTTCAGATATTGAAGAGCCGCAATCACAGAGATAATACAATTTCAATATCGAGCGCCTCAAAAGCAAGTAAAAGGTGTGTATTTTTTTCCGAATTGCATAAGTATTGTTTGAAGAATCAAGTTGAATTGATTGCAAGGGCATATTGTAGAATAGATATTAGTATTGGATTATAAAATGGCCCCTAAAAAGAATTCAACTCCATTGACCTTTGGAAAACTCTACTATGACTCATGAAGGCAGAACAAGCAGAAGAATGGCAACATGACATATCAAAATTACAGGAAACAAAGTGCAACAAAATTTCCTCTACTTAAAGAGCAGCAAAATGACATGGAAGTTTTGAAAGAAGCGTGGAATCTAAGATAGCTAGCATGGAATCTAAGATAGATGGCATGGAAGCTGGCATGGAATCTAAGATGGATGACATGGAAGCTAAGATCGATAAGAAAATGGAAAACATGAAGAATGATCTAAAAGCAGACATGGAAGGTTTGACAAAGTTGATACAAGAAATGTTTCCTAATGGTGAAAAGATAGTAGAGAAAACTCATGATGAGAACCAAATAAATGTTAATCGTGATTTCATAAAATCTAATGTTGGCGGGAAGAAGCACCATATTCCAAAGATGGATATGAGGAAGTTTGATGGAGAGGATCCTGTAACATGGATACTACAGATGGAGCAATATTTTGATCTCCATAACGTAGAAAACACACAAAAGGTACGCATTGCAACTTTACATTTAGAACAAAATACATTTGTATGGTATCAATGGCTTTGCTCCCGTAAAAAAATTGTCACTTGGTCAATTTTTACGGAGGAAATGATAGCACATTATGAGGATACAAAGACCAACACCTTCTTTAGCCAATTGATAAATCTCAAACAAAAGGGTTTAGTGGGGCAGCACATTGAGGACTTCCAAAAATTGAATATAAGGGTAACTGATATTCCATAGGAACATAGGATTGATCTCTTCATAGGGACTCTAAGGGATAACATCCAACATGAATTTCGTGTTTTGGAACCTGATTCATTGGAGAAGGCATTCAGGTTGGCAAGAAAAGTTGAATGTAAAATTATGGCGACAAGGAAGCCTACCACTCAATTCTATAAAGAGGAAGTGTTGCTACGTCTAGATTTCCACAACCTACAAGGTTGACACCACAACAATTGGAAGAAAAAAGAGCAAAAGGGCTTTGCTACAGTTGTGATAGCAAATACACTAAAGGTCATAAGTGTGCTGAGAAGAATTATTTTACATAGATTGTGAAGAGGAAGAAGAAAATGAACAAGAAGAGGATATACACTAGGAACCAGCCCCAGAAGAGGAAGAAATGAATCCAACCATATCGTGTAATGCACTGGCAGGAATTACCACTCCTCAAACTCTCAAGATAAAAGGACAAATCAAGAAGAGAAAGGTAATAGTGTTGATTGATTCGGGTAGCACCCATAATTTTATTCATTGTAAGGTAGCCAAGGAATTAAATTGTTTCCTATACCCAGCACCAGAATGTCAAGTGATGGTTGCAAATGGAGGAACTATAAATTGCTCTGGGAAATGCCATAATATCAAGCTAACAATGGGGGAATATGTATTGACTAGTCCAATGCTTTCCATTCCTATGGGAGGTGCTGATGTTGTACTAGGAGTACAATGGTTACAATATTTGGGGACAGTAGCTTTTAATTTTCAAGAAATTTTCTTGAAATTTTTTTCAGAAGGAAAGGAAGTTGAATTACGAGGTATTATAGGGAAGCGAAGAAGGATAATAAGCTCTAATGCCATGACAAAGCTTCTAAAGAAATAACAACGAGGCATAATTGCACAATTATGCTCACTAGAAGTTCCAACATAAAAATCATCTATTCCTGTAGATCTCCAACAAGTCTTGGACAATCATTCCAAGGTGTTTGAAACTCCCAAAGGACTCCCACCTATTCGTGATCATGATCATGCTATTCATTTGATTCCAGGAAGTGTTCCTCCAAACATCAGGCCTTATAGATATCCTTACTTCCAAAAGAGCGAAATTGAACGTATGATTGCGGAAATGTTAGAGGCGGGTATAATTCAACCTAGTCAAAGTTCTTTCTCTGCTCCTGTAGTATTGGTACACAAGAAGGATGGATCATGGCGAATGTGTCTGGATTATAGGGAGCTTAATAAGCTCACTATTAAAGATAAATTTCCCATTCCTATGATTGATAAATTATTGGATGAATTACATGGAGCAATTTATTTTAGCAAGTTGGATCTTCGTTCAGGATATCATCAAATTAGAATGAAGACTGAAGATATTCCAAAAACAGCATTTCGAACTCATGAGGGTCATTATGAATTTTTGGTCATGCCTTTTGTCCTTACCAATGCACCTTCTACATTTCAAGGGTTGATGAATTCCATTTTCAAACCCTTCCTTAGAAAATTTGTGCTAGTATTTTTTGATGATATACTAATCTACAGCAGGTCTTGGAAGGATCATGTTGAACATGTTGATAGGGTGCTCAAACTATTGCGGAGAAAAAATTATATGCAAAAACATCCAAATGTTTCTTTGGAGTACAAGAGGTGGAATATCTGGGTCATATTGTATCTCACGAGGGTGTTAAGGTAGACCCTAAAAAAATTAAAGCCATTAAGGAATGGAAAGTCCCAACAACCATAAAGCAGTTGCGAGGATTTCTCGGGTTAACAGGGTATTATCGCAAGTTTGTTAAGAATTATGGGAGAATAGCAGCACCTCTAACAACATTATTGAAGAAGATGCATTTTCATGGACTCCTGAAGCAACTAAGGCCTTTGAACATCTTAAAGAGGCAATGTGCCTAGCACCGGTCTTAGCTACGCCGGACTTCACAAAAACCTTTATTGTGGAATGTGATGCCTCAGGAAATGGAATTGGTGCAGTTTTAATGCAGGAAGGAAGACCCATTGCTTTTGAAAGTCGTCCAATCAAAGGAAAGTATTTACCGAAACCTATTTATGAGAAGGAAATGTTAGCAATACTGCATGCACTAAAGAAATGGAGAACTTACCTAATGGGAAGACACTTCAAGGTAAAAACTGATCATGATAGTCTTAAACACTTTTTTGAACAAAGACTATCTTCAGAAGAGCAGCAAAAATGGGTCACAAAGATGTTGGGTTATGACTTTGAAATAATCTACAAAAAGGAAAGCTTAATGTTGTTGCAGATGCACTCTCAAGAAAGAATGAAGAGGTGGAAGCATTGCTTTGTGCCATTTCTATTATCCAACGAGATTGGATAACCGAAGCAAGAGATGAATGGAAGAAGGAAAAAGATGTATGGACACTCATTCAAAAGTTGCAGCAAGATCCTAGTACATCTGATACATTTAGTTGGAAAAATGATTCCTTATGGCACAAAGATCGTTTATATATTTGTAATAATTCCCAACTAAAACAAAAGATTCTTCTGGAATTGCACACTTCTCCTTTAGGAGGACACTCGGGATTTTAAAAACTTACCACAGGGTGAAGAAAGAATTTTTTTGGGATGGCCTTAAATCTGATATTCAAAATTTTGTGACGGAATGTTTGGTTTTCCAGCAGAATAAAGTTGAGACAATTAAGACCCCGGGACTTCTACAACCTTTATCCATTCCAAGTCAACGTTGGGAGGAGATTTCAATGGATTTTATCATAGTTTTACCTAAATCCGAAGGAAAGAATGTCATAATGGTGGTAGTTGATAGACTTACCAAGTATGCACACTTTTGTGCATTATCTCATCCATTTAAAGCAAGTACAGTTGCTACTACATTTATGGACAGAATTCAAAAGCTACATGGAAGCCCAAGGGTTATTGTGAGCGGCAGAGATCCCATTTTTACTGGAAATTTTTGGACAGAGTTATTTTCTTGTTTGGGTACTCAATTAGCTCATAGCTCATCTTATCATCCTCAATCTGATGGTCAAACTGAGATAGTAAATAAATTTTTGGAAGGATATCTTCATTGTTTTGTATCTGATAAACAAACACAATGGGTCGAGTGGTTACCTCTCACTGAATGGTGGTATAACACTTCCTTCCATACTGCAGCAAAAATGACCCCATTTATGGCACTTTATGGATATCATCCACCATCCATCACATCATATTTAAGGGAAAATTTGAAGGTTCAAGCAGTGGAAGATCACATCGAGCATCGGCAAGAAGTTCTCCAACTCTTAAAGGATAACCTGAATTTGGCACAAAATCGAATGAAACAACAGGCAGATCAACATCGCAGCGAGAGAAGTTTTGATGTAGGAGATTGGGTATTTTTGCGGCTACAACCATCAAACAAATGTCCCTCAAGCAAGCTAAGAAGGATAATAAATTATCACCAAAGTACTATGGTCCTTACAAGGTGTTGCAAAAGATTGGTTCTATGGCATACAAATTGGAGCTTCCTGCTTCTTCGCGAGTACATCCAGTTTTCCATGTTTCATGCTTAAAAAAGGTTATAGTTGAAAATCTTCCAGTTCAAACAATATTTCCAGAACTTGATGAGGAAGGAAAAATCATATTGGAACCTGAAGCGGTCATGGAAACAAGAACTCGAAAGCTACGGAATCGATCAATTTCAGAGTATCTCATCAAGTGGAAGAACTTACCCACTGAAGATTCTACATGGGAGGATGAGAATTTTATACAGAAGCACCCGGAGCTACTCAAGTGTTGATGACAACACTTTTTTTGAAGGAGAGGGACATGTTAGGTCCTTATATCACTAGTATAGCCCCTTATTATTGTTAGTGTAAACCCCTTATTTTTATTATTGTACCCTTGTAACCCCCATTTTGTTATTATTGTGCCCTTAAATTATTATTGTTAGGTCGGCTAGGATTACATTGTGGCCCACTAGGATTACATTATGGCCCCATGGACTCCTATATATAGAAAGGAGGTTTTGTAAATTGTATCATCCAAGAATTGTTCATTCATGTAATGTATTGGAGGTTGCCCCCTCGAAGTGGCTTATTTCTAAGGCATTGATATCTCTTTTCTTCTCTTTTTGGAGATGGTTTACT